>JAKMXJ010003835.1:0-11366 GCA_029339935.1 Anguina tritici
TGGGATGCCTAAAATATTTTTGGGATGCCCAAAAAGTGTTGGGATGCCTAAAAGGCGTAGTGATGCCTAAAGTGCAATAGCACCTAAGTTTGTTGGTAGGAGGACTTGAACATCAGAGATAAAGCCTACACGGTGCTATTGCACTTTAGGCATCCCAACATTTTTTAGGGATCCCAAAAAAGCAATGCGTCCCAAGTACTCATTGACAAGTTTTTCATACTTTATTTCTGACAGGTTGACTGGGGAGTTTGATGGCATAAAACTTTGATCATCAACCAAAATTGTGAACCACTTTTTCTGGCACTTAGACCGTTTGGGCAGACTGATAAAATATCCTGACACAAAAAGTCATTATAATTTGAATCCAAAAGCTAATAAAAAACTTTGATAGCAGTGTTATTTTAATAAAATTATATGCTAGAATTAAACTTTTTGCTGCGATCATACAATTACTCAAAGGTAATCTTGATTTCCCAGAAAGATAAAAAAATAGTTTTGAATGGGTAAATCTTTTTCTGGGCGCAGAAACACTCTTTTTTGGCGCAGAAATACTTTTTTTTTGGCACAGATTTTCGATTTTCTTTGACGCAGATTTTTCTCTTCTTGTTTTGGCAGTTTTATGCCAGCTACTGTATGTGTCCTTGTGATTCTGCGTTGCGGGAAGTGTCCTAGATAAATTTCTACACCAAAAATTGAGTTATTGATATTGTTTTATCTTAAGATCTGTCAGGGATCCTGTGTTTGCTCAACTATTTTCTCTACTAATTTTTCGATCGAATTTTTAGGCGAATAGATTTATTTTGATTGAAGAGTAGGGTTGGCGATACGATTTCTCGTGTTCGACTTTTTTAGTCGAAGAATCGGAAAAATCCGACTTTCGATCCGATTCGATTCTCCGAAAATTTTCGATTCCAGTCGACTTTTCGGTTCTTCGAGTCGAACAATTCCGATTCTTTGCCGACACAAATTTTTGTTGTCCTATTTTTGTAGACCAAGAAAATTGCGGTTTTACTGCTGTTTTTATTTCGCTTTTAGAAATTAAAGAAAGCCAAGTGTCCATTAGAGAAAGCCAAGTGTCCATTAGAAAAAGCCAAGTGTCGTCTGAGAGCATTTCAAGAAGTTTGGGGACAAAGCGACGTGCGAATGTAGTCTCCTTCTCAAATATTGCGGGGGTAAATCAATGCTTAAAAATTATCTAAAATCGTCTTGGCACAAGATAGCAATGGAAAAAAGAGAATATGGCCCAAGTGCTCTGAAGAAAGTCAGGGTCGAAGAATTTTATGAAAAAATTGAGCGATACCCAAATAAAAAAACGCTGCCTACGCCGAGACCGGATTCTCCTGGGCATGACGAGATGTATGAATAGTGGGCTCAGAACTCGCGCCGCTGTCCGAATTTGGCAGTACTAGCTCGCAAATATCTTCCAATTTCTCTATTTAGTGTAGCTTCAGAAAGATGCTTCTGAAAGGCAAGTCTTCTCTTCGCCAATTCCCTCCAGACGCGCCTGGCTAAACAGACAGCCTCTAATCGACTAATTATCAAGGCAGATTTGGCAGACGCAATGTTAGAGAAAGCCAGTCAAATCAATGAAGCAGGACCGGAAGAAATTTGTGATCTATTGTTAGAGAAAGATATTTGATCGTCGTTTTATGTGTCTTGTTGTTTGCTTAATGCACTTGTTGAATAAAAGACTGATACCGTTGTTTATTTGGAAAATTATAGGTGCGCTAACGTTTCAGAAAATTTTTCCAAATGAAAAACTTTGTCTCAAAGTTTTTGCTTTTGCCAGACAAAAAATCAGAAAAACTCTCATTTTGCTTTCATCTTGGTCCGCTTCGATTCTTCAAAAAAATTCGATTCCAGTCGACTTTTCGATTCTTCCAGTCGAAAATTTCGATCGGTTACCAACCTTAGTAAAGAGTAAGCTTAGAATCAGTGTCAAAGAACTTAAGTGCATCAAGTAAATTCGAGTTGTTGCAGCCATTAGATGCCTAAAAGGTGTTAGGATTCGGACATAAAGGTAGTGCATCTAATTGCTCGCCGAAATTCGCTGAACCCTATCGGGACCCTATTTTTTCCTAAACCCCGAAACCCGACCGAAACAGAGACCCCTACGGAAGGAAAAACCCCGCTGGAAACCTCAACGGAAGGCAATTGCGCATCGCTACTTGTTCGCACTTTCTTAGTTAGTCCCTTCTTAGTTCTCGTTCGTCCCATTTGTCGCAAATTGTATCTTATATTTTGAATGATTTAAAATTAATTTCTGAGTCGTGCTGATTCAATGAAGCCCTTTACAATATTTCTCTTATTGTTATAAATCTTATTCATCGTTCTATTTAACAAATACAGACTAAATAAATTCCAACACCTTTAAACTGAATGATCCGTATACCTGGTGCAGATAGGCAATGCAAAAACAACAGAGGAACTCTAACCAGCAAAATAATTTTTTTCGTAATTTTGACATCATATCCCAAACAGGTTGTTATAATGAGTTGAGTAGATTTTTAAAAATCGAAAATCGAAATTCGACTACACAAAAAGCTATGGCAGTTTGAAAGTGAGAGAATTTCTCGACACAATCTGTACTTCCTGAGTTTTATAATTTGCGGAAAAGTTTTCGCGACACCAAACATGACATAAATTCAATTGTTGGCGCACACAACTTGTTGATCAGTAAAATATTTTTGTGAAAACTCATTATATAAATTTTATTCACATAAGCCACGTAATAAAAAATATTAAAGTTTCTCTGTGTTACAACAAATTTACAGAGTGCAAACATATCTCCAACGTGTGTGCCAAATTTTCGGGTAACTCTAAAAACTGATTGTCAGCAACAACAGTGAAAGGCAGTCGCAACAAAAATTTTTCTGGGCATAGGGCGTAACTAGATTTTTACCGAGTGGTAAGAAAGCACTTTGACAAAATTAAAATGAATTAAAGTGAAAGAACTTTCTGACTACCCAGTATAAGATCTGTATACTATTTTGTAGCCCTGTTCTTTCTCTTTCATTTGGTATATAACATATTTGCACGGGGCAAACAAGTAATTTGGTAAAACAACATGAGAGTCGACTCTATGTAACGACTGTCTCGGAACCGGCTAAAATGGGTCGTTATATGGGGATCTGTTACAAACACAGGTGATATGTTTCAGCATCCCAGTTGATGCGTTTTATCGAGAGGGTCAGACAAAAGAGAGGATCAGATAACAATGTATATTATCAATGAATAATACTTGACAAAATCACGGATTAGAAGTAAAGTATCCAACAGTGTTTATTTGCTTCTTTTTCTTCATTCCTTCTTCGGTCATCAGATGATCTTCTATGCCGCACAGCTTAGGCACCATTGAATAGGATGAGTTGCCATCTATCACTACAATAAAACAATGTAAAAAGTGGAAAGCGAAAAGTAGCAAAACCAGAGGATGACAAACAAACAAGCCCAAAAAAACTTGAGAAAATGGATGAGAAAAGAAGTCATATTGTGACAATTTTTTCGGAAAAAAATTATCATTAATTTACCTATGGGCGTTATATGGAGAGACGGTTTACCAGTAGGAGTCCTCAAAATAAGACGTTATATAGAGAAGGACGTTATACAAAGGGACGTTATATAGAGAGGCGGTTTCCGCCAATTTAGTTCTGGCCGACCAAACTGCTTTACGAGACGTTATATAGAAAGGGTCTTTGTATAGAGAGTCGACCGTATATGGGTTGGAGAGTTCAGAAACCAGGTAGCCTCAAGTACTTACACATTTTTCGGTGTGAGTTTTTGTTTATAACTTAGACCCCAGTGAGACTGGCTTGCCCCGCTGTCATTACTTCTTGTCACAAGCTCAAAAGTTACTTGTCAATTTAGCATTTTCAAAAATTAGGCCCAAATTTAACACAAAAGCGACAACCTCTTAAGCTATTGAATTCTGCAGTTTTTACGTTTCTTTTTGCCCCCAGATATTCTGCCATCTTCTTGGTCCTGAGATTCTTCTCCACTTTGCCTCTCATTAAATTGGAATTGTCTAAATGATTTTAAAAAATTGCTTAATTTGTCTGAAATAAAGTGATTTGCACCTGACAAGTCGGACCAAATCTTGAAAACACTGGTCCACATTCAGGCGCAGTTTGGCTGAACACTCAATGTAGGGCATTCTCAGCAAGTGGGCCACTTGTTCTGCTTCTGCTTTTGTGATCTGGAAAAGTTTCATTTCGTGCAGGGGGGTTTCTAAATGATTTATTAACGCATGCTTTCCGTATGGGAAAATGGGTTTTAGAAATATTGTCATAGGTAAGAAGACAGATGTGGTTGACTAGTTTCCAAGCCGACCATCTAAAAAATTTTATTTTTTCGTGAAAACATTGAGCATTTTCAATATTCCCATTTACTTTCAATTTTGCATGAGGTTTTGATTTTTGAGAGGAAAATATCGGGTCTCCGCAAAGGAAACTAACCACATTATCATGTGACCCAGAGACTTTTGGATGGGTTTCAATAAGTTTAAGTCTGGAGTAGTCTAATTTGAATTTAGACTTACCTGTCTTTCTTCCTCCAAATCGCACTTATTCCCGACTAGAATCATAGGAAAATTGTCTCTGTCCTTGAGTCTGTCTATGTGTCTCTGCAGTTTTCTCACATACTCCAGGCTTAAAAATTAATATCATTATAATATTCATCATCATAAATAATCATTATAAAAATCGAGTTGCGTCCCTCTCTGATGTGTCTAGAGTATGGACACTAGAGTGGCTGGTCACCAATAAAAAATTATTAACAAATACTTTTAATTTACATATTTTACATACACACACTAGTACTCTCCTATTCTTACTTTCTACACAATTTACTCCCGAATTTCTATCACATGCTCCAGGATAGAAACAACTTAGTGCTGAAAAATAAAATCATGAGCAGATCAAAAGGCGTTGTCTCTTTTCAAACTTTCAAAAGTGAACTTGGTACTACAAGGAAATTAGCGAAATATGACTTTTATACACTTCTTTGTTTAAAACTCAGAAAGGACTAAAATATTGAGAAACTTTGAATATTGATATTAATTTCGGCGAGCGAGCATATCCTGCCGAAACTATTTGTATACTGTGAACACTGATACAATTTCAGGTACAGGGCAATGACGAAAATATTGTCTTACCTTTCCCTGCTAGTCAACGAGAAGACCAACAAGAAGCCTTCTCCCGTCCTGAGATACTGTTCTCGCATAGTAGAGAATTCATCCTGGCCAGCTGTGTCCAGCACTAAATCACATAATTTATTGTTCAAGGAATGATTGATATCCACTAAACTAACTTTTTTTCTAACCCTAGTGGTTAAAATAATAATTTACTGATGAGTTTCAAAAACTTTTGAACAAATTATATAATAGATGCTAAAAGATGGGAGTCAACCATCTCACCCAAAAAAATCTTCGAAACAAGATCTCACTTCTTATAAAGAGCCCATGCCCAGTTTTAGAGCAAAAATCGACAAAAAGCGTAATAGATTTTTGGGCCGATTTTAGTATCGAAAATCGGGTCGATAATGGAACAGTCTGTTCCATTTTTAATGATTTTTACTAATTTTTAAACAGGTCTGTTCCAAAATTGGTACCAAAAACGAGTCGTTCACGCCTCGAAATCGGGCACCGATCTCATCCTTATCATGGAAATTTGAAAGTTTTAATTGGCGGAGACCACCTTGATTTTGTCAATAACTTTTTTGGCAAATGTTGTCAGTAACACATTTTTTGCTAGGTTTTCCCTGTGGTTTAGGTTCACATGCAAACCTCAGGCTGATTCGTGCCTAGGCCACAGGGTGAACCAAGCAAAAAATATGCTGTTGACAATACCTTTTACCAAAAAATTGCCGCTGTGTGCATAGTTGATCTGTAAAGACAGAATTTCGAGATTCGGTCGAGCAGAAAGTTGTGAGCATTTGAAACTAACTTTTTTGGGCGAAGAATTTATTACCCGGACACCTTGTATAAGCCATAGTAAGTCAAGATGCTTGGTCAATCCCCCCGATTGGGACTTCTTTAACATGAAGCTATTTACGCGTTGCGGATATTTCTGAAAGGTGAGTCGGTTGCATAGTCATAAAATAAAATTTGCGTCATAACTTCATTTTTCTACAACCTAGTAATTTATTGTGTTTGTAACCTAGTAATTATATACCATATGTCTACCTTCCAGTTTGTAGAGTGTGTCATCCACGAAACACTGTTTGGTGTAACTGTCTGCTATGGTCGGGTCATAGTCGTGGATAAAGTATTGCTGAAAGTGGTCTACTTTTATAAAGTTTTACTTTTTATTTACGAACAATGTGTTTATGACTGAATACGTTTGCTCTTTTTCATTTTGAATTGGTAAAACATATGGCGTCCCGCCGACCCAAAATTTGTAACCATAAATTAATTTGAGTAAATTGAGTAAAAAAGGGATCCGTTTGGCAGGTATCATAGCAGTCGTGAATTTGGCTGTGTCAACATTGCTCTTCCAAATTTTAATTTTCATTAGGGAAAAAGTGGTTTCAAGCCTTTGGTTGCAAACAAAATTATGCAAATCGGACTTTTTTCACAGATAAAGTTCTCTTTGTTGAAAATCAAATCAAGAAACCATGATCTATGTGAAGAACAAGAAAGCTTGCATCCAATACTCTTTGTATTAGATTGGAATCCTTTTGCGACAATGCCGCTTTTTGCGCTTCCCTATTTTCCCTAATAAAAGCCCTCCTCAAAATCCGGAATTTCCTTTATTCATTCACCTATCACGCAAGACGAATATTGAAGTGGCCAAGAATCTTCCATAGGATATCAGGCGCTCCAGCATAGAAGGACCCTACCGCATCCGCTAAAGTCGAGCAAAAATTATCAAGGTAATAAAAGGCAGACATGCCTCTGTCATAAATAAAGGAAATTCCGGCTTTGGGGAGGGCTTTTATTAGAGAAAATACAATACGCTAACTACAATGCAATCTATCCCTGGATTTTAAAATGGCTAAATTCGCTGCTTTTTGCTTCTGAATCAAACTTTAGGTTGCAGGTGCTGCAGCTGTTGTTCTTGATAATTTAGTGAGACATTGAAAAAATTTGGAAAACGAAATTCTACAGGCGAAACTGTTGCAAAACAAGCTAAATTGAGAATTCACTGGCAGACTTCTTGTGTTTCTGGAACCTATCCAATAGCTCTTTATGTCTTTTTCTTTTCGTAGTGTACAGGTATTGCAATACCGTTATCTACTCAATACAATATTGTCCAATTTCAATCTTCTCCCAATAATCAATATGTTTATTGCCCAGTAGCGTTATTTCGTCGTATTTTTCGGTTATCCGGTCGTTAATGAACTTATGGCAACTTTAGTTACTTTTGGTTATTCTTCGACCCAAATAATCAACCAACTCTCTCGAAAAAGGTTTCAGTTAACTCTCGCTAATCCGTCGCCCTTAGGGACCGCGCAAAGGATGACGGAATAGCCAGAGTGACGGATCAGCAAACTGAACGGAATTATTGTCAGCCAGCCTAAGGTGACGGATTACCGAGAGTCAATTATACAAAAATTAACCGTAGTAACCCTTACGCCCACTTATAAATTGTTTGAAAAGAGACTTTAGACTATTTCAAAGTTTATTACTACTGAAGGACAACGGAACAAGGGTTTGGTAAACGAAAAATTCGAAATTCTTTCCCTTCACTTTAAATCATAGACATTGTGGATTAATTGAGATGTTTTTGGTGTCCTTACAAAGTAAATGACGGTCGAGAAACAAGATGTGTTAAGCAGAGTGTATGTCAACAAGGTAAAAGCGAGGTAATTTCCACTTTTCCCCGCTTGTACCCGCGTATTAAAAATCCATTATCGCCAGGATGCCCCTTTAAAACAAACATACCGTATTTTCCTATTAAAAGCCCTCTCCAAAAACCAGAATTTCCTTTATTTATGACAGAGGCATATTTATGACAGAGAACACGTTTTTATTAGCGCAAAATGTGTATTAGAGCATTCTGAGTTGATTGCGCTGGCCCCTTTTGACTTTTGGATCATAAACAAACCAAAAGTGTATTCAAAATATTTTGGCGCCAAAATTAAAAAATTCATGTCTGCCTTCTATTACCTTGATAATTCTTGCTCGATTTTAGCGGATGCGGTAGGGCCCCTCTATGATGGAGCGCTTGATATCCTATGGAAAATCCTTAGCCACTTCAATCTTTGCCTTGCGTTTGCTTTTCTAATATAGGTGAATGCATAAAGGAAATTCCGGATTTGGGGGTGGGGTTATTAGAGAAAATACGGTATTACCTTTAAAGAACTCTGTTTCTTCCAATTCAAGGTAATTTGAAACGTTTGAATAAGCCATAAGTTGATAAGACCAATTCTATACCGATTTTTTAAAAGCGTTGCCAAATTGCCGTTTCTAAGTGAGCCTTCCCGGTTGCGCACATACCCAAACTTTCTAGACTGTATTGAATAGGAGGAGCTTTAACATTGCCCTCTCGTAAAATTTAAAATGTTCTTTTGGTATTGTCTTTTTAAATACTTTTTCTTATGATTATTTCAATTAGGCAAAGGTGTTTTTAGGTTAAATACGGTATTCCACCCCTACCTTTTACAATTCTAGGGCGGAGGAGCAAACCATGGAAGTAATCGAAAGCTCTAAAAATACCGAGCCGGAATGCCTTATATGGTTCTCGCCCAAAATCATCTTTTTTGTATGTTTTAGAAGCTAAAAGTAGAGAAACGTCAGAAAAAATAGTGGGAAGAACGTTTTCCAGGATCTTAGGTTGACTAAATTTTTTACCAATTTATATTAGTTTCAGAATATAAGGTTATATCCAAAAATTTAGTCAACCTAACATGCTTCTCTACTTTTAGCTTCTAAAAAATACAAAAAATATGATTTTAGGCGATTGCAGACGAGAATCGTTTAAGGCAGTTTAGCCAAATACCGCTAGATTATGCCTAGTCAAAAGAGCAAAAATTTTCTTCAAAATATTTTTCAAAACCAAGGTGTTTTACCTGTACAAACTGTATTGTAATAGCTGATTTTCCGACTCCTCCTGAGCCCAACACCACCAGTTTTAATAGAGGGGCTTGCTGATGGGTCTGCGATTTCTTTGGTGTGGCTCCATGCGAATTGTTGCTGCTAGTGTTTTTGTTCTGATATTGGTTATTACTGGAAGTGATCTTTGCCTGCTGACTCCTCTGGCTCTTGGCTGTATTATTGGTGCAGTTGGAGAAGGAGACATGTTGGGAGGTGGATGCAATTTGGTTTCTGGAGTGGTTGCCGTTCACATTGTTGCCGACCAAATCTGCATTAGCTGCTGAGTAAACCATTCACTAAGCCTGTTAAATCACTTGATTTTGAGACTAGACTCTAGCCGATAGAATATGTAGTATGTAGGAATATTTGACTAAAAAACTACATTGATGATTTTAGCAGTTTTTTTAGGACTGTCCATAGATTTTTGCTAGATATCTCTATGGAAATCCGTTTTCACATATCGGTTCCGAAGTTGGAATACACCATTTTGTTCATCGACACTGTCCCTAGCAATCCTCAATCTCTCTTTCGAAAGTAACACAAGTACTGAAAAACTCAAAAACGGAATATTCTTCTTTGGCGAACAAGTACATGGTTTTGACCGGGGTAGAGGAAGAAGGACAGAGCCATCCCTCGTATAGTTTGTCAAATAGTTCCGGAAAAAGTTATATTCATAATAAATTCCCCAAAATGATTGAATAGCCGTATATTTTTGTGGTACATTAAACCATAGATTAGGATCGGATAATAGAGGTTTGACTGTATCACCAAATTTTCACAAATTTATTCTCGTAATGCAGATTTGTGTTTTTGGAATTGTGTCCTCAACCAAATTTTTCCAGACAACTGTTAAGAAAATTATTACCTAAATTGTAGGCTATTATCTCAACTACAATCTAGATAGCAACCTGTCTGAGAGTCGTCTACAAAAAGTGGGTCGAAAACACAATTACAAAAACATGGCTTTGAATCAATTGGGTGGATTGGTAAAAAGTACTATGAAGCAGACACTTAAATGAGTACTGGGCCAGATTGGAGTTTGTTTAGTAAATATTTACATCAAACAAAAAATAAAAATCAATGAAATATCTAGTCAGAAAGAGACTCGTAAAATGTAAATATTTTGTATCGACTTTTTGCACTTTGCTTTTATTAGCAGGCAAATAAAAAAGCACGCAGATAAACTGAAATGGAGGAGATAAATACAAGGACACCATTTTTGAAGAGAACGTCAACAAATTAGATTAGCCATTAGACTAAGTCTTTTTGACTTATCTCTTGGGATCAGAAACAAAATGTTGGAAGAAAAAATGTGAGAAAATACAAGTTTTCTGAAGTAAGCAAATAAACTGGTAGAAAGCTGCTAATGCAAAAGGCTTGAATTTCAATGGAGTGCCGCCTGGAAAGGGTAAGCATATTTAAGGTTTTCACCAAACATATTATTGAAGGCATTTCACGTTGCTTAATATTGATTAGAAGCCATTTCTAAAATTGACGTAACACTCAAGTCCGATCCAGATCTCAACCACTTTTTAGTTGATTCACTTATTCTATTCTCTATGCTCAATTCAGTCTTTTTGGCAATTAAAAAGCGGTAATTGCAACAATGTCTTTGCTAAATCAATTAATCAATTCCGACCAGTTAATAAAACACAAATATAAAAACTAATCTCATTTTCATGGACTTCCACTTGATCTAAGCCCATTTCGACCAAACAAAAGAATGAGGGAGACAACAGAAAAGAAGATGAAAGGGCAGTCTGACCATTCTCCCACCGCCAAAATATTGGTCATCCATTAGGGCAAGGGATCACATTCGAAATTACAACAATCGGAAACCATGCTCCTTTCTTTTAATCTGAAAATCAATACTTTTCCCATTTCTATTTCTTCTGTCTGCAATCTTAATGTATATTGGATTGGCGGGGCTGGGATTAGTTAGTTGCAGCAGAATTAATTCCCAATTAATTCTGCGGTCAACTGCAATCTGAGAAATCTATCTTGTTGCTTTCCTATTTGTTTTTGATCCTGGAAACATTAGGGGTGCTAATTAGAAATAAACAAATTAAGTTGAGGCTTGACAACTTTTTAGAATTTTCCGCGACAACTCAAATAGTGCAACTATTCCCTTTGATTGGCCGTTGCCGTTCATACCGATTGAAATTGCTCATAAAGTGGGCTCTCTCCATAAGGATTCTCCAAAAGGACACGCTCTCCATAAGGGCACAAAAAATTAAAGAAAAAAATTACGCCAAACGAATTTTCTCTACATAAGGACGCTCTCCGTAGGGACAGTTCTCTACAAGGACAGCTTTTGGTCCCTTGGCTGTCC
>JAKMXJ010003960.1:0-13193 GCA_029339935.1 Anguina tritici
GCAATATAATAAGGCAAGCGTGGTGAAACAAGCAGTCAAACAAAACCGAAAAAACTTATTTCCCGACCCAATAGTTGACGTTAGGCTGTGAATTGGCAGACATTGGGGCGGTTACCAAACCATAAAGTCGAATCCGCTGTTCAACAAATTTCTACTGAAGCTACAGTGGCGGTCAAAAGTTATCGTTCAACACATTTTTGGCGGTTGTTCTGGATACTCTTGTTAATTAAACAGATGTATTAGGAGCTAAGAAAAAACTGTTTATACCATAAAATTCAGCTATCTAAGGGCTACAAAACTGTACGTTTACATTTTAGTTTTCTTTTACATTTTTTGGACGTTTCTAACAATATACAAAACATATAACAAACATAACAAATAAGTTTTTCTTTGCGCACTTATTGTTTTGCAAAATCTCTCCGAAGTATCCCTCAGCAGCGCAAGCTGATCCTATTCCCTCTGCCATCTTATTCTCTTCCACAATAAAATGAAGTAGAAAAGAATACTTTTATGCAAATGTAGAGTGTTTATTTTCTTGCCATTGATTTATGCAAAATTGGGCTTTTGCCTTCAGTAAAAGAGAGGGCGCAGGGGGCCATCTGTCTCCTCCTCCCTTCCCATCCATAATACAGCACAACAAACTGTCCATTTATCAGGGAGTGGTGCTGTAGTTATGCTTGATCTGCTGGCTGACACACCCCCCATTCCTCATATCCACCCTCTCACCAAATTGGCCCCCTTTCCGCTGCTGCTAGACGACCACCACCAGTAGCCAGCAAATACAGCTGTCCCATGCGCTTTGTCCATCCCTCTCTTTGTCCCCTGTTCATTTTGGTGGAAGGAAAAGCTTCATATAAGTTTTGATCCTCTCCTTTTTATTTCTGCTATATGCTCTAAATTTAGCTGCAATAGTGTACACAAGGCTTTTTTTGAACGATAAGTACTTTTTTGCTGCTGAAAGTGTGAAACCCAACACCCCAGCTAATATCCAAGCATTCCTGATTTTTATTACACCCATTTTGACCCAGTGATTTTCTATTTGCCAACACTCCTTCTAGCGTTAAGGGTGTAATATTCAGGTAGAGGTGTCATTCTGGTGTTTGCTGGCCAGCCAATTGCATAATTAGGTGGCTTGGGAGGGGGCTTGTGTAATATAGAATTTGGCCAGAACAGCTTATCGCCTTGATATACCAACTACTTCTACTGCTGCTTCTGTTGCCCCTGCCATCTGGGTTAAGAGCCAAGCGGGAGTCCACTAAATTAGCTTTGTGATCTTGTCGGCAGCAGTAGTGGGGCTAAATCGAGTAGTTTTGGTATTTGCTTTTTTTGTGCTATTATTAATTGCTGTCTTATTTGTGGAAACCAAAATACAGTCGACTCTCGATGCTCTTAAATCAATTTTGACCTCCATAGATGATTATTTAGTCTGTGAGTTAGAGTAAGGATGAAAATATTTATCTTTACAGCCTGTGAGTGAGATTCTAAGTGAAAATACTCAGTAAGATTCTCATTCGGAGTAAGTTCACCAAAACACTGGGAAAGGGGGTGTCATTAAATCGAATTTTTGCAGGGCTTTTATTTTTCCTTTATTTGGGACCCTAAATCTTTCGAATTTTTACATCAAAATATTTGTTGCTCATACTCAACAAAGACTAAGAAAATGGCACTTTTCTAAAAAAGCTTAAAAACCTCTTTTATTCAGCAAAATGCCTGTTATTTTCAATCATTGAGATGAGAGCACTGAGAAAGTTTTGCCTATTTAGTGAGCAAATTGCTGTATTTCACAGGAACAAATTGTATATTTGGAACCCTAATGATTTTTTGGTATGGAGACATAAATATGAGAATTGGCAAAAGGCTTCAAAAATTGGGGTAACGAAGGTGTCGGGCCCAGTCGACTGTAATTTTTCCAACAAAATTTGAATTTTTAAATAAAGGCCCCAAAAAACTGCAGTGTTTCCAAGATTTTCTTTCGGAATCTTACCGATCAAAATGTCTTGTTGGATCCGAATCTGTTGAGGTCTTGTCTAAATTATTAAAAGTGTTAAAAAATTATTTTTTAACACTTAAAAAAGATCTTGATTTTGGCGCGCGGGGGGTATCGAAGTAGCGCCAATAATTGTATTTTAATATTATTTCATAATTTTTTATGAATAACAACGTTAACAAGTGGCAGAAGATGTTTGAATGAAAAAAGAGCAGTGAACAAGTGTTCTTCTTCGCACACTCGATCCACATTTTGCTTGAAAAGGTTGAATTTCTGCTCCATTCCAAATGCGCACTCCAAAACAAATAAAAGATGGAGGAGTATTGCTTACTTCCTCATCTATCCCGAGAGATCATCCCACTACAAACATTATTAATGGAAGACTCTCGATCCGGAAACCAAACTCTGAGGAACACCTTGTTTATGGACCCTCCATTTTCCACAGTTGCAACTCTCCTCCTTTGCTTGCTGGCTGGTCCATGGGAGGAAAACAAACTTAGGTTGCAATAAACAAGTTGGGGGAGAGAAGGATTCAGGAATTATCCTTTTGCTCTGCTTGTCCCATTCACTTTCGTTTGGTAGTGGTAGTGAGAAATCAAGATGTCCTTCCTTCTCTTTCTATTGTTGAGTAAGGAGGGGGAAAGCAAGAAGAAGTGAGTGTGCCAGCAGCTAGCAACAATTAAAAGTTTCCTCAATGATTCCTCCCTGTGTTTTTGTTGTGTTGTACTGGATGACCAATTAATTGTCCGTCATCTGATAGAGAAAAATCCGCTATTTTTGCTTCTTCTTCACTAGGCTGCAGCATTGTTTTGCTTCCTGGATTTTTTATGGTAGTATTGTTAATATCACATAGTTTGTTCCCTTTTTGAGCAATTTTTAGGTCTTAACAAATATTAAAATAAACTGGATCCATTTAAATTTTTGGTTCCGTTAGCATCTCAATTTTTATCCGTAAGTAGGTTAGATGCGCGTCGTCTCAATAATGAATAGAAAAAGTAGAGGTGCTTGATGAATGTATAGGTGGCTTAGTAGTACGATCATGTTCGGTATGGTAACACTCCTTTTAGTTCTACTCACAACTGGCTCGGGTAAACTTTTAAAGTCTTCTGTTCCATTTTAATATCTAGTCCAAAGCAATAGCACGGATTCCGAAAATGCATCACTTTTGCCCCTGAAAAAGCAAAAACTCGATACTCACATATTTTTATAATTAATAATACACGTATTTTTTTAAATTCGTTACAATCAAGCCTCGAATTAACGAAACCGCTCAAGTACGAGACCCAGATGGGTCAGACACTTTTTTAACCCAATCTTTGAAGCCTTTGCCAATTCTGGTATTTATGTCTCCATATTAAAAAATTATAGGGACTCCCAATTTGCAATTTGTTTCTGTGAAACTCGACGGCTTTACCGTAAAACCGCGTCTCTCCATAATCCGTCACTTTCTTGGAAAAGCTGACGGATTATCAAGAAGCGGGCGACATTGTGGTAAAATTGTTGATTTCAGTAAAAAAAAATTGCGTATCTGAAATCTTTATAATTTTTTGGTATGGAGACATAAATACGACCTAAAAAATTGGAGTAAAAAAGCGTAAAAGGACAGTGGCGCTTGTTTTCGAAAAATTTTGTATTTTGATATCACAATGACCATTTTTGCTATGAAATTTTTTTATGCTGGGGCGAAATGATCTCAGGAATTCGAACGCCAATAAAGATGCTTGGTCGCCGATACGACCTAAATGTGGACTACTCTCATTTTGAAACAGTGACTATCCAACTTGTGGTCATATCTCAGCAATTAAGCACCTTTTGTAAACTCTGCTTTCAGATTCGGACTCCCGAGGACATTTTGCTTACTGCAGGCCCTGAGAATAAAAAACATTCCTATCAAAAATCGTCATGGTTACATCAAAATATATAATTTTTTGGAAAAGGCCGGCAGGAACTGTCTTATGTCCCTAAAGAAGGTGTGGGACTCAGCTGGGAGAATGGTAAGACAAAATGCCAGTAAACCTGACTTTGGCTTGTTTACTATTTAAGGCTCATGGGTCTATTGCAAATCAGAGCCGCTACTTTAGTACCTTAATGCTAGGCTAATAATGTCTATACCGTATGTATGGTTATTATCTAACTTATTCTACTCTAATTTCTGTAATTTACTTTTAAGAGGACCAAAAACTTTTTTGAGAACGTAGCCTAACTAACTATGTTCTTAATTTAGAGATTTGTACAAACCTATATATCTTAGACGACCACTCACATTTTTCATGTCTCGTCTTATATATTGATCTTTTTTAGAAAGAGAATGCTATCTTGAGAAAGGAAAGCCGATGGCAAACTGCAATAGCTATCTCATTCATCAATAGTTCAAAAGCGCTGATGGTACAAAATCATTTTGGAGATGCACCACAAGAACCTGTCATGGAACGGCTGAATCAGTTTTTTCCGTCTTTTTCCGGTGACTGAATTACCGGGCTCGAGAAAACCCGGTTAACTGACAAGCGCATTAGACATCTCACTGCCATTTTGTCTTATTGGTATTTTGGCAGTGGTATTTTACCCACCTCAATCTGGGAGTCTAACTTGAGCGGTTGTCACTAGGTCCAGACTTGACTGCAATTGCTTAATTCTATGCGGAATTTCATTGGGCTCACTTAACTTATCTTTTCCTACTTATTTTCCCTACCTTCACATTGTTGTGCTTGTGGGCAATGTTTGCGGATTTGTTTTTAAGCAATTATTTGCGGTTTAGATGGATCTACTGCTGCTTCTTCCCGTTCATCCACTGCTTCAACACATCTTCACAAACATACCCGCATTGTTCAACATAGTCTTTTTTGTCTTCTCTTCTTTTGTCCTCCAGTAAGAGGGTGTATTATCATGCGCCTTTTTGACGCAATTAATCCTGCTTTCTATGCCTCCTCTCTCCAACCACCCATTCCTTGTAATTCTCCAGCTGAGTGACTGACGATGAACCGTCACCTTGAAATCCACCCTTTTTCTGGATACCTATCCAAACAAATCAGTGGTTTTAATGAGCTTGGACTGTTTTTAGACATAAGGGCACCATTTTTAAAAAATTATTTTTTAAATTTTTTTATTTTTTGTTGTTTATCTTTGTTTTGTATGTTAATTGTTGTAGCACTGGTGATGAAGGCGACCATAATTACTCTTATTGCCGTGAATATTTTCTAATTGGCAATAAATTGATCATATATAACTTTAACTAAACTAGATGGTCACCTCGGCCGACACATAAAACTTTCAAAAATCGTGGTCAAAAAGCGGTGCCTACCAGCCGAATAAGGTTCAATTGCTGTTTCTAGCTTTAAGTGTCTACATAGGTTATTGTCTGATCTTTGGAATTTTTTATTGAGTTTACTGTTACAGGGCTCATTTAGATAGCTGTTTCACTCTGGATATAAGTTGGCATTGATCTTCCTAACTGAGCTCACGGACACGGAAAATTTCCGGGTTCTTTATATAATGGACCGATTTTGCGTCCCTCCCAAAAACGAAATGATTCCCGGTCCCTTACAAAAACAATTTTAGGGGACAGTTCCGGTTTATATTTAAAATACTTTAAAAATGAGACAAACTACAGTCGAGCAAACCCAAAAAAACTTTGGCTAAAATACTTTATTTAAGGGCCGCCTTTTTTGGGAGAGACCCGGAATTGTCGTGTACCTTGAGCTCAGTTGTAATTACCTAGATTTTGGCTGTGGTGCCGAATCCAGTCCTTTTTATTCTTGTTTTTATCTGACCCTTGTCATTTTACGAAAATTTGGGTTCTTATCTTTTATCCGTACGCACATTTGCAATTTATTCAAACGCTCTGAACTCTTATCTTCAATAATTTTTACAACCAAGATGCATGATATAAAATGTTCGGCAAATTTTTTGGTTCATAGAATTTGGTAATCGCGTCAAACAGTTCTTTCATTGGGTCACTATCTTTATACTGTTCTTCCACCAAAGTTCCTCTATAGCCAGATGATGCCTTGCGCCTCCACTTTGAATCTCGTTTTGTTTCTTGGATAGTCTATACATTCTTTCGACTGTGTTTGTATGTGCCCTACTTAACGCTCCTTTCTTCAAATGAATATTACCGTGATAACTCAGTGGTTTCCTCATAAAAAAGCTCTTGTTTATCTGATGTTTTGAGCTTCTCGAGTGATTTATATCTCATGTATGCTTGTGTATCTCAACTCTAACCTTCCAAGCATTGAAAACTTATACTGCTTATTATTTTAGAGTTCTTTTAGATGGCTGTTTTTTCACTCAGGATATAAGTTAGCATCCTTCTTCCTAACTGACTGATTTTTTTCAAATAATGCTCATTGAGTATTATAAGTTCACACTTCCTATTATTCCAGGGCAGATGACCGTTTCGCTGTGGATCTAAGTTGGAATGTATCTCCTTAACTGAGTTCAGTTGTGATTACCGCTTACCTGCTTTTCTAACAATATTCATTCCTTGTCAAAAGGTTACACTGCTCCGTACTTCTCCTACTTTTACTTTTCACTGTCAATGTTGTAGGGTGAAAATAGAAGGGAGCGGGTTATTCAATAAGACCCTTTGTGGTTTTTCTCCTTCCTTTATTCGGTGCTGGTGGTGGGCAACGTAGACCGGGCAATACCCCCAGGCTGTGTTATGCCCCTTTTAAGCAGTGGAAGGAAGGAAATATACAGGCAAGACGGCAGAGAAGGCAGCATATCCACCAGCTTGTGTTTAGCCACTATTTAAACTGGTTATTGTTATTAAATTAGGAGTGGTGGAAAGGACTTTTGATTTGTTGGTGTTTATTGTTGTTTCTTTTGTGGATTTCGCCTTCAACTTTCTTTCTTTTGCAGGTCTTCTTTTGGAAGACAAGAATGTTTGTGGAGTGGTCTTTTTTCCTAGCAGGTATTGTTGTTGTGGTGATGGTAAGAGCACAAGAGGTCCTCCTGTCCTCCAGACTTTAATCCTTATTTTTTGTTTCAAAGGAATTTTTGTGGTTTTGTATTCTCTGGTTTGGAGGTGATAAGCCTGTTCTGTGGGCCTGCTTTTGTTTTCTCAAAAGAATTTGAGTGAAATATGACCTCTGTTGTAAATACACTGATAAGAAAGCGTTGCAAGTATAAAGGCCATAAGTCGGCAAGATTAAAAACACTTTAAAATTTTGGTTTTTTGCTCACCTTTATAAGACCAGATTGAAGAATATAACCCGCTAGAGTCGTGGGAGAGACATTACGGGACAGTCACCTACGCCGGGACCACCTAAATTAGCCAGAACTTAGGTTCGAAAATGTTCAAACACTCACTAGTCGAGCTCGGCTTTAGCTGAGATCGCCAGATCGGACAAGATAGCCGGGCTCCACCATGTTACAACTCATTAGTCAAATTAGGATGTTGTTAAGACACCCCACTAACGACACCCTTTCCCCAAGTTCCACCTACAGCTAGTTTTTTATCTCACTTTCTCAAGTCTTCTATCAATCCTATTGTTTCATTTTGGCCCACTAATTTGTAAGGATTTCGAAGGTGATTTTCGGCAAAAGTGTCGATGTTCACAGAAACAAATTGCATACTTGGAATTCTTGCGATTTTTGGATCAAAGACATAAATATCAGGAAACACTTCAAAAACTGCATGTAAGGCCAGTTAGCAATTGTTTTTTAAAATTTTTTTGTATTTCTATTTAAAAATACCCATTTTTGGTAAGTTCTGAGAACTCTTAGTAGGCAAAATGTCCTCAGGGATCCGAATCTGAATGCAGAATTTCATAAAAGAGTAACCATTCAAGTTGTGGCAACCAAGTATCATTTTGGAATTTTATATTAGTTTAGGATACCTGAGGACATTTTGCGAACTTTCAGAATAAAAAATCCCTGCTAAAATTGGTATTTTTATTTATAAGTACCAATAATTTGAAAAAAACCATTCTAAGTGGCCAGTCCCACAAAATTTTGGGTAAAAAATGCGCTGGACCCAGCTGGAGGTCAAAATTAGCGTACAAAAATTACATAGTAATGCTCAAATTTCTTTATATAATATGTCGCCGATAAATGACAAGAACCATTGCCGTAGATGAAAAAAAGAACGGCACCAGCGGTGTTTTTTCTCTGCCACAATGTTTTTGCAAATATCATCCCAAGTAGAACAAGGGTGTTCCACCTAACTTTAAAAGTAATCTACAGACATCCACATTTGAATTGATACAAAGTCAGTGAAAAATGGACCGATTTCCAAAAACTTGCTGGTCCTGTGGCCTTTTTTTCATTGCAGAACTTTGGTATACCCCTTTAAGGATACCTCCTAAAGTTGGACCTCCAGCTGGGACCCATAGCTGCTTCATCCCAGTTTTTGAAGTCTTTTGCGAATTCTGATATTTATGTCTCTATACTGGAAATGTGTCAACAGTTTTGCCACTTAGGCCCGCGCTCTTTGATTAACCTACACCTAAATCATAAACACTTCAATATTTGCAGCCTCTCCCGGGCCTCTCCCAATGATCACTTCAGCTGGTCCAATTGTGTCTCCACACACCTCTAAGTGCCAGCAGGAAGACCACTCCTCCACCCCCAATTTCGTGCGCCGGCGGCGTTATGGTCCTCCAGTGGCCGACCAAGAACAGGACAGTTTCGCGGCCTACCGCCATCTGGCTGAGGTGAGGATGCGGAGGTTGGAGCGCTACAAGAAGGCCAAATCCCTGTGCTCCCTCAACCACAATGACCACAGCCCGGCCATTAACAGCAACCTTCTGTCCACCCACACCTCCTCCACCGGCCATTTGGGCGGAGAGTGGCAGGGCGGGCACAAGGCCTTGCGCTACACTCCCCCCACCCCTCACTTCTCCGCCAGCCATTCCTACCTCTATTCCCTGCCTTCCTCCAATATGCTGGTGGAAGATTCTATTTGTGTGGACTCCGAATCTCCTGGATATTGTGACCCTAGATTGGGGGCAGGAGATAGCTATTTTGGGCATGTGTCCAGCTCCTCCTCTTCCTCTCAATATTCCGGCAGTGAGAGAGAAAGTGTTGCGCTTTGTAAGGCTGCTCCTGCTGCTGCCAGTGTACAGTTTGAAGTTCTCCGCGAAAAAATGGTTGGTTACTAATATTTTGGAGTGAGGTAATGGCCTGAAATATAATAGGTTTGACCAATGTCAATATTGTCGCCTGGGTTGAGTCTAAAACTAAGCCAATTTTGGCCCAAGATTGCTAATTTTGGCCCAAGATTACAAAAGGGTATCCAAAAATTCGAATTTCCCCAAAAGATAGGATCAGGGGGATTGGAACTGATAAAAACGAGCTAAAACTTGATCGAGTTGATATTTTTGACTGCACACCCGGCTGTACACCCAAGACTATACACTATGATAAAATATTTTTATCTAGAACTAATCATACACCTTTTTGGATCCTGTAAGCAAAAAAGCAATTTCTGATGTGAGCGTCGCGCTTAGAACACCGCTCAGTATGATTTAGGTAGGTTTGAACTAACTGGTATCGAAAATCGTTCCAAAAATGAGGCACAGCTTGCTTTGGCGCGTCTTGGCACATTGCCTACAGTGCCGATGGTGACATAGAGAGCGAAGTTCAGGAAGACTCCCTCGCTCCTCACCGCCATTTCGTCTCGAATCGTACTTTTACCTTTATGTACCCTTTATTAGCATGTTTTACTCAATTTATTGCTCTATTTTATTTAATTTCTCTTTTTCACCTATTGCGAAATCCTTTTTTGACATTGATGCCAACTCAAAAAATAATTGCCTTATCTATTCAGGTGCATTAATTTCCCTTGTTGCACAAGAATGCAGTGTCAATTTTTTTATTGTTATCACATAATTGCTACTACTACTCCTGCTGCTGCAATCACCGCCACCACCAATTAAAAGAAAAAAAGGAGTTTGATTTGGAAGTCACCCCTAGCCTTGGGCAACAGGTCTAGCCGCACATCTGTTGCCTCCAAAAAATGTGGAAAAGAGGGGGCACCAAAATTGGATTAGTACATAGACTAGGGGCAGAAAACCCAGCAGCAGAAGTTTTGGGCCGCAATTACGTGGCTCCCCAATTAGTGCAGTCACATTGCTCGCTATTTGGCAAAATAGGTGTTTGAAAACAGTTTTTGGGAGGACTTTTGGGAACACAACCTGGAATTTTGTCAAAAATGGAGTGAGTTATCCGCTCTTACTGCACATAGACAAACAAACAGGCCAGCTGTGCTGCTGCCTACAACAATAGCAACAACAAAAGAACAAAGAAGTTAATATGCGTTTTTCCCAAACACTCCCACTACCACCACAATAACTACGTTAATAATAATAATAATAGTGGTGTCGTTGATGATATAAAAGGTAGAGAGGGAAAATGAAAGTGGTGGTGCCATTACCCATCCCGAACACCTGATCCAAATACAGCTCTAACGTAGGGTTGATCCCCGGAAATGTCACCGTTCCCCGAATACCGAACATTTTTGTCCCCGTTCCGAAAAATGGTTGAAGCGTTGACATTATTCCTAATGGTATTGCACACCCAAGGCACTTATGTTTGCAAATTTACACTCTTAAAGATAGTTCAAATGTAGAAAACACCGACTTGACCGGACATAGGACAGTTGGTGGTGCTTTTATGATAAAACGCCAAATTGTTAAATTTTGCATAAAAATCAAGTTTTTAGATCTCTAAAGAGATTAGTATACGCGAAAAGCGATAAAAAGGGGGTTTGTTGACATTTTCCTTGATAAAAAATCAATTTTTCTATTGACATTGCCTTGTTCTCCCAAGATAAACACCTTATTTATAAGCCCCCAATAATGTTTATTGCTGGAACATGGCAGAGAGAGCCACAAAGAGTTTATAAATGCATCAAAGATGAGGTCGGCCTACCCTAAGCTACGCTAATTTTCTAAAGTCATACAAAAGTATTTTTTCAGCGTTTTATAGCAACAAAAGTCTAATATTGTGGGTCAAGCGAGCCTAACGGGGGTCGGCCTAGCCTGAGACTAAGCCTAGACCGACCCCGATTAGGCCAGGCTTGCCAATATATTTTTGAAAAAAATGAATTTAAAAAGGCACCAGGAAATATTCCTCAGGAAGCGCGGCCATGAAGTGTCCACTACCAACTGTCCACCACCAACTCCCCACCACTGAGTGTCCTTTTACCGATTTGACCGGTGGGTTACCCACCAGAGTACCTACCCCTCCTCCAAAAGTATCCAGCTGGACAGCCCGACATATGGGCCAAATGGGCTACTAAACCGCGGTACCCTACATGGAATGTTTGAAGTAGCTTGTTGCGTCTTCGACGCAATGAGTATCGCCAGATTTCTTCAACTTCTCGCTCTGGGGTTTGATGGCCTATTGGTAAGGCGCTCTCGTGCGGATTCAAAGGGTCTGGTATCAAAAACCCCTCCCTTCCCCGTTTTCATCATGTTCACGTGTGGTTGGCCGTGGCCGCTCGCAACAGGCTACTTTAAGGTTAGACAAAATGCAGAAGATCAAATTAACATAACTGAGGTCATACGGTGATCCCCAGCAATTCGTGATTTGTTAGAGTGAGGTGAGTAATTGATCACTAGAAGCTACCACCCACCAAGAAAACAGTGGTTCTTAAAGCTCCTTTAGAGCTAGAATAAAAAATATGTTTCCAGGGTTATACTAAAAAAGCACAGTATAAAGGACAATATTTTCATTGGTATATCAAGCAAAAGATGTAGCTTCCGGAGGTGTTTTACCTCCTAACGGGGACCAAGGCAAAAAGCTGACTTTTGGTCAACTTTGCATTGCTTTGGAGACCTTAAAGTACAGTTGAATCGGGATTTTTACCCATCTCGACATATTTTTTAGCAAAATTCCGATCCCGAATCCCGACCCCACTATTTTTCAAATCCCGATCCCAACTAAAACGTCGGGTTTGCAACCCTACTTTAAAGTGAAAATTTCAATAATCGAAAATAAAAAAGTAGAAGCGAAAATAGCTCAAAGAAATACAAAAGTTTATTTTGTATTTCTTTTGAAAATTTGTCATGTTCTAACACCTGAATTAACCTAAATTTGGACCCAATTTGAATTGTCACAACTTGATTTTCGGCGGGTGTTACAAAACTTAATGTCTTGTTTATTGACATAGACAGTGTCGGGATAACTCTCTTAGCTTGATCCAAAAACTGTTGAGTAATGTAAATATAATCGATTGCGCAATTTGACTTCTTCTTGGTTAAACAATGGCGAGAGATAATCTGCAAAAGGTATTAACAAAATATTTGTGGTTAAAAGAAACATAAGGAAGGATTGAGTTGAGAGGAGAGTCAGATTTCTCAACAAAAACCTTGTGTGTTACCCCACTTTTTGAAGTTTTTTGCCAGTTGTGATATTGATCTAAAATACTTTGGTAGGTGGGCCCTTGTCCGGTCAATATCTGAATTTTTGAGAGCTAACCCTCGGAAATCTCCAACTTCACTTAGGATGGTATCCAATGACCAGAAACTTAACCAAACCTTTGTAACACTATTCACAGACAAAAAACGAATGAACGACAAAAAATACCATATTGTTGCTATATCGAGCCTGTCCCGTTCGTCTTGAAACGCTTGCTTCGGAAAATCCAGCTATAGATGAGGCAATCAGCAGGCGCACACTTCCAAAATTTTTCTTTGACGAAGGATCCACAGAAATTACCAATACCCCAGCCAGTAGCTTCGGCATGGTAACACTGGACAGAAAAAAACGAAGACCAAGGAAAGAAGTCAGGACGACCGGCCATCCCCTGTTCCGTCTGGATGGCGCCGTCCGACCGGGACATGGAAGTTCGGGTCCGACAGGGACAGCGCGGTCACTGTGGCAGCCAGTTTTTCATCTTCACCAGTTGCAGTTTTCTTTCTTGCAGACCCAGCGCAATTCTTATTAGATCCAGTTGTTCAAAAGCGATGGACAGCATCCCTCACTGTAAAGCGACCGACATTAAATATTTGAGCGATTTGGCTGATGGATGTTTCCTCATGACACAGACAGACGAAAGCAACGGAAAGTTCATACTCCCTGATTTAAGCCATATTCTGAATCTATCAAACGATTAACAAAAGCCAGACAACAGCAGTAAAAAGTCATGGAAAAATCCTTAGTAACAGAATTGCAAAATAACGGGTGACCAATAAGTTCGTGATTTCAAGCTAATACTTTTACATAAGAAATTTGATATAAAAAAATTTCATTAAATAGGTTT
>JAKMXJ010004118.1:0-15261 GCA_029339935.1 Anguina tritici
GTCATTTTATCCAGTGCATTAACCGGAATAACCGACGGTTAATGAACCCGGTTATCGGTTAAACGGGGTTTTTTTAACCCGGTTAGTCGGTCTGAATTTTGCCGAAAAACCCGGTTACTCGGTTAACCGAGTAACTGGGTTTTGCTCACCGACCGGGTCGGTTAATCAACCGCCTCCAACCCTACTAAAAATCATGATTTTCTTGAAAAATTGTGATTGAATATTTTTCTAATCGATTCTCCAGCGTGTTTGGCAACCAAGTTTGAAAAATAGCCTCGGTTAGACGTTTCTTTTGGATTATTATTCAAGTTTTTGAAGCTGAAATCGAGTTTTTTAAAAATCATCTAGGAGGTAAGATTGTGGGCAATAATATCCCCTAAAAATATTTTGAAACCTATAGGAAAATCTGGTGTGAAAATTCAAAAACGCATCATTTCAGATGATCGGGCTGAGTGGTTCTCTGCATAAAGTGCACATAAAGCCAAATTTTTTGGGGAAAAATATTTTTACGAAGACCATAGCCAAGGTGGTAAAAGAAGCAGGAGAAAAGCTATATAATTAAGGCAGAAATCGAGGGTATTGTGGATGCTGTTGTTGTTTTTTCAAGGCCAAACACTCAATAATTATTTTGCTCACAAACACCCAGCCAGGTTGTCAATCATTGCGCTCATCCCCCACCTAGCAGCACAGGTGGTTGGCTGGATGGAATAAATTAGGTTGAGAAAATGAGCCTTTCTTTGTTGTTAGCAAAGGTAATTTGCACAAGCTCGCCACTACATTGAAATACACTAAATTTTAATGAATCGTGATATTTAAAGACAATGCTAAGTGGAATTTGCAATCGACGATAATAGGGTAAGCAAAATAAGAATTTCTGACCTAAGTGGGGGCATTTTATCAAATAAAACTACCGGCATATCCCTTATTTTAAAGTTGGCTTTATATAACAGTTGATTCTAAGCTCAAAAATATGGCCGATATTATAGCGTACATTTTAGTGTGGGCTTTTTAAAAATAGGTAGTGAATACCTAAAAGATTGAGCAAATCGATAAATTATTAACGGACAAAATTTTTGTTTTTTGGTCTTTCATATTCTATTGAGAATTTTAGGTGTTTTTACAACTTCTTTTTAACACCCAATTAATTTGTTGTTAGTGTTGTTGCGCACACTAAAGCCTGTCAACTAGGGTTCTTCTCATACCATAATAAATTAATGGAATATTATTGCTTTTGTTTTGTGCAAAATGCCACACCTTTGCCCAGAATCGTTAATTTGGAACAATGAAAGAGGCAGAAACAAATAAACCAACAATCACCAACAAAGAGATGCCCAAAAAGGTCACCAGCAGCCTGACAGTCAAACAAAACTATTAATGAATGGCCTCTCCAACCTCAAAACAATTCAACTACATTACCACCACCACCACCACCACAACAACAGAAATTAGTTTAGAACTCGAGGATTGTCTACTTTCAAGGTTATTGACACAATCAATTTGGAGAAAATAAAGCTAAGTTTCACCTGAACTCTGTTCTTTGTACAGCTTGGGAAATGCATTAATTCAATTAAAACAATACATATCTAGCTAGAAGCTGTCATTCTATGTTAATCCAGCCCAGTGATTTCTGGGGCCTTGGCTTTTATTATTGTCTCAAAAGCCCACCTTTCTTTTCTTCAGGCTCAGATCGACCCCTCCATTCGTCTCGTCCTGCTCGTTGGCCATGGAATTGCCAAAAAACAGAGAGCTGAGAATGGGACTCACATCCCCTTTTTCTGGGGAAAAAGGCAGGCCCAACAATTCAGCTATTATCTTCTGAGGGATACCTCCCGGTTGTTCGCTCACAGGTCTCAGGGCATCCACCTGACCATTTCCGACTAGCTCTTGTAGTCGGTTCATCCGGTTTTGGTGGGAAAGACTTCTGAGATGGGTGTCCAGTGTCTGGCCTTGACTATAAGCCTGTAACTTGTCATTTTTAGTGTGTTATGATATACATTTGGTTTGTAAGATTGCCTGTATACAGACGTTGCACCTAAAAGGCTTGGCGTTGGTGGCAAAAGATGGCCTCTGATTAGAAAACAGTTGACTTGAGCTGGTGGTTGAAGAAGACGACTTGTGGGTTCCGTTTCGTTTGGAGGATGGACGTGAGCAATTTCCAAATTGTGGAGCTGTTGGTAACAGGCTTGGATTTTGTCGAAGAAGCAGAGAAAACATCTGAAATTTTATGAAATCAAATCTTAAAAATCACCCATGTCCTACAAAACAGTTCTTTAAAGTCGTGACTTTAAAAAATCATTAAACTTGGCTTAAGGTGGTTTTAACCGCCTCTTCAGTCAAATTTATTAGGGTTGACCACTCGAAATAATCGGTGCGTAGATCTTTAGTCACTTTTTTCTCACTATTCGATTCACGCCTGTTCAAAATTGATGTTTTTTACAGTTTAGCACACACTTTTGAACTCATCCCAACGTAGGCTGGCCTATTCTGAGCCTAAGGCTTCCTCTAAGCCAAAAATGAAAGGAAAAACTTTTCAAAAGCTGCCAAAAAATTAATTTGAAAAAGGCGCTAATTCTAAAGTGGAACAAAAGGGAGACAAGGCCCCTATGCCGAAATGATCAGCACACAAATAAAAGGAGCTTAAAACAGCTTAATGCTTAAAAATGAAGAGATTTGATTCCAAAAAACATTAGTGCAAAATACCTGTTCATTGAAATGTTCAGCCTGGGCGGAGTTATGTTTGAAGTCCTCCACTCTACCATTTGAAGGCTCACCAGACTCCAGTGGACTGAAGGAAGAAGAAGCTGAGGAATACATTTGCTGCTTTTCCTCCAACAACTGTTTAGTTCTATTCAAATGTGCAGGACTCTTTAGATGTGAAATCAGAGATTCAGCGCTGGCAAAGTTATCGCAGCCGCACAGCTCACACCCTCTGGGTGTAGCTGAAGAAGGTTGGTCGGCTAGCTCGCCATTTTCTGGTCGATGGCATTCGAACACATGTTGGTAGAGAGAGGAGGCGTTTTCAAATTTTTGATCGCAGTTTGATTGCGTGGATGAGCCAGTGGCAGCAGAGAAGGGGCAACGCTGCAAGGAGCTATGGTTGCAAGTTTGGACAGGAAGAGATCAATTATTACCTGGTTTAACCGAAAGGTCTGTGGATTGGAATGGCTCAGTTGGTGTTGTTGCAGTCTTTCATCGGTCGTGAAAGCCATTGAACAATCGGTACATCTGTAACGAAAGATAGCTGACGCAGGCCACACCTCTGGGCACTCACTTGATTCCACTTTCAATTTGGCCCTAAAACAGCTGATCTGTTTGTTCCTTCTTTATTATGAATTTTCTAATATGATCTTTGAAGGCAATTCTAAGTTAATAATAGCTTATTACAAAGAAGAAAATAGTACTACAACACTAGCGTTTGATATTCTATAATTTATAATTTAAATAATTTTAGATAAATATGATGCCAAAAAGACGAAATACCGACATTATGAAGCAGTAATTATTTTGCTATTAGCTATACTTTTATATCTGAGTTGCCCTTTACACTGGGATTATTGAAAATATTAATGAAGGCTTTTAAAGTAAAGCCTTTAAAGTAAATATAAAAAAGTTTCTGGAAACTTTCAATTTCTTAGTTATCTTAGTTATCATATCAAACCAGTATTTCTATATCAACTAATTTGAATGTTAAAGGTACAGGAATCATTAAAATCATTAAACTACTAACAAAAATCTTTTCCCCACCACAAAGAGCAAAAAAATTTGGGAAAATAAACCGAAATTTGGGGGTGGCTGTCCGGCTTATTACCATAAAAAAGCATGGTGGGCCAAGCAAAAGCAATTCCAATCAACCTCCTGCCTTATTAAGTATACACAAAATTAAAGGGACTGCTTTGACTCTTTTTGTATATTTAGAGCTGCTTTTAGTGCCCACACAACCAATTTCCGTCCTTTGCTGGACTTTTTTAACAAAAATTTTAACGTTTATTTCACAACTTACTCCAAACAAGTGGGTTCAGATGAGGACTCCACTCCGGAGGTCAGCTTCTCTACTGCCGACTCCTCCACAATTTTGTGCTCCTGGGACAAGTGGTAACGCACAGCCGTCTTGTTGTCAGCAAGCTTGTGGGAGCACAGGGGGCACTTGATTTGCAGCTGCTTCTGCAGTACTTCATTCAACCCCTTCGTAACCTGGCTTAAGGAACTGCTACTGGGTTTTTCGTCATCCTGCTGGTGGGTGCACTCGTGCTCCTCAAGCAATTCTTGGCTTTCTGAAAGTTTACTTATTAAAAAATGTCTATTAAAGGGTTGTCATTTAAGAGGTGGCATAAAATTCAAGTGATCCTTTTATGGGACTGTCTTTTTGACCGTTTCAATCATTTTCGCCTACAGCCAATGATCGCTCAAACTGTAACCCTGAATCTTAGCTCCTCTTTGAATACTCAATCGCTATAAATCGACAAGATTGAGACAGAAAAAAGACAATGCCATAAAAACATTGCTTTCATTTAAATTTCACAACCCCTAAATAAGGCTCTCCTTAGACCCATTTTTGCAGGAATTAAATATTTTTTAAAAGCCTGTTTTTCCTGAGAAATACTAACAGCATGTACTGAAAACATTTTTCTGATAAAATTTTGAAATTTCATCTATAAAATCTATCTTTTGGCATAATAAAATCAGCTATTTTACCGCTTGAAATGACATTTTCGGAAGGAAAATAAAAAGTCGAAAATTTTTGGAATATAAAGGGGGAGTAAGACAATTTTTTACAAATTTGGTACACGTCGGCAAATGGTCTAATCAAAATTTTTCAAAAAGGAGAAGTTGGTGACCTTTAGAAGCCAGAATTCGACTTGAAAAGTAGCGACCCAATTTGGTTTCCTTGCTTTAAAAACTACCTAAAAACATGCCTGGTACGCGCCTTTTTCGTTTGAACCGGAGTACCATGCCCCTTTAAGGACTACTTTTATGTAACGAGTACTGATAATTAGTCAAGTTACAAAGCCTTACCAATCGTTGCGTGACTCTAACTTTGAAAACTTTTTGTAATGTACTCTAAAAACAGAGTACCACTGCTTTTTAAATGTAAAGACGGCTAAAAAGATGTGATAGCTAACTAATTGTTTTGATCAAAGAGACTGAACAGAGAAAAGTTAGTGTTTTTATTTCTGCAGCTTTTAAAATAAATACTAGCAAATTTGTTTAAGAAACAAAGGAAAAGACAATTTTCGCCATTTTTGTATGGCTTTGCTATTAGTTGGTTGTGCAGCAACTAGAACATCTGCGTAAAAGAATACATTTGTGGTCATCAACTTTTGGCCGGCAAAAAAAGTGGAATTTAGTTGAGTCAACCAAATAAGAGAAAAAACCTCTGCCACATCTCTTTTTGTATTTAAATAAAATATGGTGAAAATAAATAGTGGAAAATAAGAAAAGGTTGATTTTCGGCATGACACCAAAAACTATGATTTTACCTACAAACTTTGTATTATGGCGAGAATGGGAATAGAACTTCAGGCTATGCACACCACCACCAACCTATGGTCTAAGCACTGAACTGATGCCATGTCAGCCGAGTAAGGGTTAGTTTTAAACCTTATAATCAAGGAACATTGTCAAATATATTAGCATTTGACTGTCAGACATAGCAAATTTTATTCACTTAGACGTAAATTAATGTTCCATGCAACACAACAAGATGTATAAAAGTCAAGAAGGTGATGAGGATGAAGAGAAATAAAAATGAAAGAGCAAAGAGTCAAAAAGGCCAAGCCACAGAAAGAAGAAAGGGAAGGAGAACCCAGCAATGTGTGAAAACAAAAACAAATACAGAATAAAAGGGGGAATTAGACAGAGGTGGTGGAGAAGAGCGGGCAAAACACCTAAGACAAAAGCCTCACACAACACCAAGAAGAAGGCTTGATTCAACAAGCTCAATTGGTTCCCTCTATTGTCCTCCTCCTTCCACCTCTACTTTTCTCCCTTTCTACCAATAAAAACAAAGGCAAAACAAGACAAGCAATAATCACTTTCTAGGCAGAAGAAAAGTTGTTTTTTCTACCTCAAATAAGAGGCTTAACCTGTTCCACAACAGGAACGAATAAAGACGGTTTTTGAATTGAAAAATTCAGTTTCTGTAAGAAAAAGTTTTTCCAAGCTTAGTCTCTTTACTAAAATTTCTCGGTGGATCCCAATCCTGTCAAAATCAGATCAATATGAGTGCTTAAACTGAGATGGCTGATTTCTTGCTAACTGCAATACTTGCCATTCGACTTTCACAAATTGAAATAAAGGAGAACTGGCACAGCCACAAAACTCGTACAAATGCAACTTTTTGTCAACTCGGCCAAAACTTGGAATTTCAAATCTTTATTAACTGGGAAAAATACAATTCGACATTTTTGCCAACTGGGAAAAAATGTAATTAGAAGTCTCAGTTAGCAAAAAATCGAATAGAAGGCTATCCAAAGGTGCTTTAATTTAAATTTTTTTTTCCAGATCACAACTAAAGTATCTGAAATAATCCAACTTAAAAAATTCAGATTGTATAGATCGTCATGGATAGTTTCGGTAAACCGGTCCCTACTCAAGATTTTTCAAAGCACTTGTATTGGTTCATGCTACCATTAGATGCGCAAGGAATTTTCAATAGCCCATTTTATACATCGCCAAAATCAAAAGAAAGTCATGATACGCTTAAAAATTAAAAACAGCTAAAAATGACCCTAAAAACCGACCCGTTTCACCGGGCGATGGCAATTGATTTCATTTTTGGCTGTTTTTAAAATCTTTACATGTATTATGACTTTCTTTTGACTTCGGAGATGTAGAAAATGGGCTATTGAAAATTCCTTGCGCATCTAATGGTAGCACGAACCAATACAAGTGCCTTAAAAATCTTGAGTAGGGACCGGTTTACCGAAACCATCCATTAACCGGAACTGTGCTACCCTACTTAGAAGTGGGAAAGAGGATTAACTGAGGACTTGATTTTAAGTGAGAGCATATTAGTCTTGTGCTGCTTTAACTTTCATTCTTCCTTTTAAACAAAGAGGGGGCGAGAGGGCAGTTAGTTAGCCAGCTAATCATTAGGAATAAACAAAATTTGCTGCGTCTCAAATTTCCCCTTAAACTCGACTAATTTCCTTTCTTTTTTCTTTGTAAAAGTTGTGTTGCTGGGCTGCATATTAATTTTCATTAGCTTTATGGTTGATTAGTTGATGGAGAGGAGTGGGCGGGTGTCCTACCCCACTGCTTTCATCTGCCAACTAAATTTAGTATAATGATTGGGTGCTTAGACCTGTATCTTACTACCTGAGGCATTGCACACTGCCACAAGACAGTGCGCAATAGTCTAATGCCCATTACTATGCACCTTTGCTTTAATATTATGTAAATGAATCACCTGCACAGAAGTCAGGGCACTGGTTGCAGGAGAACCTTGCCTCGTCCATCTCCAACAAATAGTTTTTTAGATCATCCCAGGAAAATATGAGGTGCAGCGGTTGTCCATTACAAGCTGGTTTGGAGTCTTCTGCAAAAAAATCAGTTAGTTATTCATTGGTGGGGCAGCAGTCGGGGTGCGGCAAAATACAACACAAAAGTTGGTAGAGGAGCGGCTAGTCCAAAGAAAAGGTTATTATGGGAACTTCATTGGCAACAAGGACGACGGATGCTTTTGTTTGCGGCTTGGGTTTGGTGTGTGAAAGCTATGGAACACATAGATTTGAAAGGCTAGACGGGAAAATAGGTTCTTCAAGCATGTTTTTATTCAAATTACATAATTTAGAACGCATTTAGATACACATTTAGAAACATTGTACTAGTTTTAGTGTAGAGAACAGAATATGCGTTTTTGACAATGTCTTGAAAATCCCAAAGTGCGTATGTGGTTCGTGGAAGTTTTAGGCTCTTGCTTGAGGGAAAGCTGCCAATCTGATACTGATATTTCCATACCAAAAAATAGCGGAGATTCCGAATCTGCAACCTATTCCCGTGAGTGCCAAAATTTTGTCTTTAATTTGTATTCATCTCAATACAGCGTTCCCCCAAATCCAAATATATTGGGCAGTCACTATACACTAAAAGGGTACTCAAAATATTACTCATGCACTTTGAAGTTCAAAGGTTGAACTTATTTGACTTTGGCAAAATTATTTAATGACTAAAATCCCCGAATTTCGAGTGACTCAATCAAATCTACAAGTCAAAACTTGAGCGAAAGAGAAGACTAAATATGAAAGTCAAGGAGTGTGTCTTCTCATTTCCATCCCTCAGTTTGCTTTCAGCTGCTCAATTGGGACTAGCCTTCTTTAAATTTATAAATTGCCTTTGGCCGCCCCTCGACTAATTTAGAGCTGAAGAAAAATGAGATGAAGAAGAAGGAGAAGAAAAGCTACAGATTTTGAGAGATGAAACTTTTGGTTGAGCAGAGCTGGAATTCGCAAACCAAAAATGTTGTTGTTGTCAAAATGAATGAGGGTGTGTTGGAAAACGGCAATTTGTTAAACATCAAGCTGGCTGGCTAAAAAAGCAATTTTTAACGCCAAATGAAGAGCTGGAAATGAAAATGAGCGCACAAGATTCGGCCCTCCGACTTTTGAAGAAACTAAAGGTCCTTAGGGGATTCGACTAGAACAAAGCAGGGGAGGATATAAATGAGAAGAAGTTTTATTGGTTTGTGTGTGCGAAAAATATCGGAGCTGGAGTTAATGGGCCAATATTGGGGTCAACCATGACGCTGCAGGGAAATCAAGGGGCCAAGCATCGAAAAATTCAAAGCTATATGAGACAACCTGGAGCTAGACCAATCCACTTTTCTTTCATTTTTATTGTTTCATGATTAAAAAAGATTCTTGCTAACTTAGATAAATTGGAAACCCGTCCAAAAACTTGTGTATAATCTTATTTTCACACTCCCCAAATTTTCAAATGTACCAGTCTGTCAACTTAAGGACTAATCAATAAAGTAAAAGGCACAGTCTTGTAAAGGCAAATACAGAAATTGGCCAAGAAGTTTGTTTTATGAAATGCTTGTTGTGTGTAGAAATGTTTTCTGGAAAGGAGGGGGAAAACAATCTAACAAAGAATTTGTTGCCTCGCCGCAGCCACCACCACCACCACCGCCTTCTCCTCCTCATCTGTTTAATTTAAACAAAAAGACAGAAGAAAAATAAGAAGAAATCAGCAATTGGCACACAAAAGGCTGTTAACAGCACGACAAATAATAAATTAGAAGAAAGAGACAAGAAGTCGTATCACTACCAAAACAAAGGACACGGCCCAACAGAATTAATTTGAAACACGTGTCCCTCCTAAATCAAGTCGAACATAAAATGGAGATGCAGGGCTTTCGTATATCTTATGCTGGGCCAGCTTCCTAAAACTGAATTAATTAAACGCAGACTCACACAAACCCAGAGCTTTTTTTAAAAATATATTTTGACACTCAAACAACATACACAAAAGAGAATTCTAAAATTTCTAGTTCTGAAAACCCTGGGGTTTTATATACTTTTTAACACGATCCAGTGTTAATCCAGTGTTTATTTCTTTTTCGGTTCCAAAAAATGAGATTTTGACGTAAAAATCAAAAAATAAATAAGATTTGGAGTCCCAAAATAAGTACAGATCAGAGCCCTGATAATATATCCCTTTCTATAATTTTTCGCCTGATTGCTCCATTTTTATTACTAGTCGTGTTATTTATTATCGAAAAAGTAAAAAAATTGACGTTATATGATTCTGAAATTTTTAGACAGATCACTAAATATATAAAGGATTAACTATGTAAAATTCAAAAGTGTTGTTTTGTTGTTGTTTGCTCAACTTTAATGTGCTTCTCAACCCAACTTTCCTACCGTGGGCCCAAGGTCTTAACAGATTCAATTTAAAGCTGCGTATTAGCTATCCGATGAGACTAAACTCTATTTGATTTAGGAGCTATGTATGTATTAAGTGCTTGTAACAGTCTTTTAGATGAGATATTACAGATATAAAGGTCCTAGTACAGTCGACGCTCGATTTGACATCATCCGATGGATGGCTAAAATAACTGTCGTTAAATCGACTATCGTTGTATTGAGCATCGTTAAATCGAGCGTCGACTGTACCACTGTAGTATAGTAACGCCCAGCAATACCGTTCCACCCTGAAATAATAAACCCTGCACCCCATAAAATACGGATTTGTGTAGATACAAAAAGCGCGATATTAAGATGCGTTAATCCCTATCAGAATAAGATCTAGGGAAGGGTAGAGAGTGGTCTAATGTATCTTTTTACAATAAGCCCTAAAAAATTAAGAGGTGTGACGCTGTAAAGCTCTTGGAAGCGGCGTATAAGGTGAGTATTTGAGGCAGATCCCTTCTTCTTAAGTTTTTACCACTTTTCATTATCTAGCAGCAACAAGAGACAGGGGCAATAAGCACAAAATTAGCCGATTTTTTAAAAAAGGTGTTAATCCCCAAAGCATCCCAATTCAAAAGTGCCAGCAACTGTTCCGCCTATTTCAGTGTTGTTTAATTTGTGGTGGGGGAGATCACAGAAACAGGGTAGGGTCAATGGTAGTAATTGGTGCTGCGGACTTGTCTCCCTGATTAATGACTGCTCTCTGATGGTCCTCTTTTAGTTGTTTCAGGGGTTTGAAAGGAAAAACATAAATACCACACAAGCCCATTAATTTCTTTCAAAGTAATTTTTGAAATTTGGGTAACCAACCCACCAAAGAACAAGTTATTTATAGAGGTTACCCATTTTCAAAATAAATAAAATTGATTTTTTTGGTAAGATATAGGGGTGTGCACGGGCCGGCCCGACACCAGGCCCGAATTCAGGCCTGTGCTCAGCCCTGGTAAGTTTAACTGTAAGTTTAAAATTTCTATTCTATCAATATATCATAAAATATTGATTTTCGTCAACAAATTTCGATTTCTGATCTTTTAGCTAGTATTCTATTTTTGTTATCTAAAAAGTAATTGACAAAATCCTAATCTTTGCAGAAAATTTAGTTTTTTGACTAAATGGCAGGACTGCGTCGCAAATTTTACTTTCCGACGCTTTTTAAGATCTGTTTTCCGGCAAAAATAGACTATAAATCGGAGAAACATAGGTCTGTTTTGGACAGAAATTGAACGGGCGAAAAATTTCATGCGCGTAAGAAGTCTCAGAAGTGTCCATTTCCTGATTCCGGTGCTTTTTGATTTCCGGTTCATAGTCCGGTAAATTTAGGATTTTCTGTTCCGGTTTCTGCTCTTGAAATCGCCGCTGTTGTGGACCAATTGAAATGTTTTCGGTATTCTTAAAGGCTAAACCGTGATAAGGGAATCGGATGTGTTGAACAGAGTGTAAGCTATCACAGGTCAAGATAATTTCAACTTTTCCCAGCTTGTTTTCCAAACTCCGTTGAGCACGAGTATGCCCCATGACCTTTTTAAAACAACATATTTGAGACTGAAAAAGCGCAACCGATTTTGTGTATAGTGAGAAATGGAGGGCCCAATTAGCAGAACTAGGATTGCAAATCAGCAAAAGTTCGCCTACAATCCCACCAACGGAATTAATTTCTCGTCAGCAGCACACCACCAGCCTCCCCCTTTGTGTACTGTAGGCATGAACAGAAAAGCAAAGAGAAATAATAATTCATCCAGAGCACAAGAAACTGAAAAAAAGAAAGAAGAAATTAATAAAAGCAGCAAAGAGTGAGGGGAATGATTTAAGAAGAAGGAATGATGGCCAAACTCTTGCTTGCTCCTCCCATGATGAGCAATGAAGAGCAGCAACCAAAAATAGAGGCATATATGAGCGGCCAACAAACTTTGCTCTGTTTCTCAAACAAACCTCAATGCTCCTCCATAAAATAAACAATTTCTCGGCTTGATTATTTAGGCTTTAGTGCGTCCAATCTGTGCTTTAGCTAAAAACTTTTGTTCTTAAGCTCCGATCAGAACCCCACGAGCCACGAGTAATTGTACTAGAGAACAACTCTTTGATACTTTTCACGGGAGTCATGTTTTACGGGAGTTTCATTGGAGAATTATAACGAAATGAAAACTTTAGAAGTACAAACTAGTACCAAAGAAATCTTTGGTGGTGCTTATCGAGTATCTACTTTGCCACTTCATGCGCCTTGGGCTTAGACGCAGGGTAAGTTAGCGTACTACTGCATCTGTGGTTCATTCAATTTTAGGGAAGTGAACTTGGGCAGGTTTGAACCTGGTACTTTGTCATCAAATAATTACCTATTTTGCAAAATGATGAACTAGCCGCCAGACAATCCACAAGAACTTAAACTTCTAGTACACAGGGATTTGTGGCGAAACTAAGATTCATTGAAAGCTTTATTTACTCCTTTACATTTAAATTGCTCACCTACAGTCACTGTCATGCATTTGACTGGCTGACCAGCGAAAGAGACTTGCAATGTTCTTATATAACCTTTGTCAATTCTTACTAGCTCAACAGCCAAATAATTTTCAAAGTAGAAGAATTAAGTCTTTATCGATTTCACGCCGAAAAAACTCACAAGCTTTAAGTTATAAACAAAGCGCCTTAATAAATTTTGAGACAGATAGCCAAGCGCAAAATATTTTGGCAAGGGATATAAGTTACGTGCCTAAGTATTCTCATGTAGCGCTCAAACTATTCAGTAAGTTACCTAAATGGATTAAAAATTTTATTGAATATCTTAAAGCAAAAATAAAATCTCAAAATTAAAATAACCGCAAAAATAACGGAAAAATACTTTTGAAAAAGTGAAAAAGGGCATAAAGTCTTTTACAATTTTATTGGTAAGGTACTCTGAAAAAGTACGAATCTTTTAAATAAAGAGAGACCAGAAAGATCCCATCCCTGATTTTACCTACATATTTTGCTAAAAAGAATCATTCTGGCGGGCCGAAACTCAGATGTGAGTCCATGGGGCTTTTTACAAAAGGTGTAATATCCACATTATTCGGACTATAGCCCGAATCCCACTTTATGCAGCCAGCAAAGCCCTTTGAACTGCCCCGAAATAGGCATACACTCAAAAATGCTACTTTCCAAAAACAGCCAATTAATTTCCAACACTTGAAAAGACGCAAGCTTAGTCAAACACGGGGAGAAATACAGCAAGAAGCATGCTCTTTTATTAATAATAATCCATTAAAGAGCGAGAAAATAATTTTAGCTGTTGCTGGAGCCGTGAATAATGCTGTGTGCATTAGGTTAAACTGAAAACATAAAATTGGAATAATAATAATGGTAGGGCCGTAATTCCGCCATTTTATTATTATTTCAGCGGGGGTAAGGTGCGTGAAAAATACATAATGGAAATAATTTGTTGGCCATGCTTCAGCCAATTTCTGCTGTCCCAAATTACTATATATTATTTGGGGCTGGTTGCTCAGCAATTTGGTGCTGCTGCAGCAGCAGCAGCCAATCAGCACCTGCCGCCCCTCCCCCATTAATTCCCGAGTGTAAAAGAATGGTGGTGGGAGCAGGGAAGAGAGGCAGCGGCAACCAATTAGAGTGGTTGGCTGGTAATAATTATTATCATTTGCAATGCTTCAAGAGAGAAAAGACAACTGTATATGTTGTTGCATAAAGATGGAGATAAATAGAGAAAATAGATATAAATGCAAAATGTGACTTGTAGACTAAGATACTTATGTCGAACACTTTTTACCTATATTTTAAACTTTGAGTCGCAAGTATCAATCAAACCAATACGACTTTTCACAAAAGTTTATTGAAAATTTTCATTAAGGGTATGAGTATGGTTAAGTATTAATGACTTGTTCACGAACCCGGAGTTGGAGTCGGAGTATTTGGCATCGTGAACACACTTTGCTCCAGCTCCAACTCCGACTCCAACTCCGGGTTCGTGAACGAGCCATAAAGAAATTCATTGCCAACCATGTGACATCAGAATACCTCTTACAACATAAATGGAACAGCCGACGCAGTAAAGGGGGCAGAGAGGGGTGAGGAAAGACAAGATGAGTAAGCAGACCAAATTTCTCACGCTATACCTGACTGCTAATAGTAGTAGTAGTTGGTGGTGGTGATGGTGCTGCAAAGGTTAGCCAGTCATGCAAACCAGCTATTGCTTTGATACTGTTGTTCCTAACTATTTATTCTTTTTAATCATTCATTACCATTTAAATTCACCTTCCGAAATAATGTTGTAAGTTAAAAATCTCTAGAAAAGTTAGTTTTTAAGTGCGAATAGAAGCATCCACCCTTTCTACAAGCTTTTAGGGTTTTAGCTTTTACTATTATCATACGAGGAGCCGTCTTCATAATAAAACTATCCTTAAATTACTCAAAAATGTGACAAATTCTTCAAAAAGTATAACAAAAAAATTATTTGCATGCAGACACACAATCAGCTCTGTGCGTGTGCATGATTTTTAAATCAAAAACCAATTCTCAAAAAACAGGATTATGTGTTTAAACCAGCATTATCCCCCTCTCCCTCCAACCACTTGTCTATAAACAGGGGCAAACAAGTGAATAAAACTATCGCCGAGGTGCTGCCACCTCAAATTTGGTTTAGCCCTTCTCTTTGTTACCGTGGTGGTGGAAATTGGTGGCACAGGAACAATGAAGCTCGCTGCAATGAATGAAAACAATTTTCACATAGTCAGAGAGTTAAAAAAAGTTGCCCAAACAATAACTGAATTAAACCAGCCCTAATAGATGGGGAGATGAGTGACAAGAAAATAATAGGAGCAGTAATTTTGGGGTTTGCAGCCCCCAGCACCACTAATCAGATTAACCACCAACACTCATTCATTGGGAGTGGGAGGGGGAATATATTTCGTTTGAGCAAATCAAAAATTGTGAGTGCACTAATCGGTCACCAACCAAATTAATAATAAAAACTAAAGGAAACGGTAACTTTTTTGTTTCCACTATTTATTGGTTTTTGGGAAGTGGACGGGGTTGGTTACTATAGTTTGAAGCAGACTTATACTTCTTTAGGATTTTAGCGCATTTTATTCACCTGGTACTCAGTATTTTAGTTGCGCGCAATAGGGCCGCGGTGGGAGGTGGCGGTTATATAAAACATGTCTTATCGCCATTTTTATGACTAGCTGAGCAAAAAGAGTCTCTAGATGCATTATTTGTTAAGAGTATGCATCCAGTCTTGCGTGGGCGCGGGGGCTTTTGTTCAGCAATTCAGCATCTTTTCCTTACTGGGACTAGGCAAAATGAGTCTTTAGATGCATATTTGGTCAAGAGTATTGCTCGGATTCATCTCGCAGGTAAGTCT
>JAKMXJ010004122.1:0-10547 GCA_029339935.1 Anguina tritici
GATTTGTACAAACCCAAAAATTAAAACGAATGGCACCATGTGAATCAGCACAAAAAACTGCGCTCTAATAAAAATTTGTTACGCACCGGCTTTCCAGTGTTAAAAAGTTATCACCAAAATTCATTCACCACAAAAAATTGCGCCACATTGTATCATGATTGTTTCAGAAAGCCACGAATCTGACCACATGTACTTCTGTTTCCGCTGGATTCTGGTCTGCTTCAAACGCGAATTCAATTTTGATGACACCATGTATCTTTGGGAGGTGATTTCATTTTCAATGCTGTATTCTAATTTTGTCGATTCCTAGTCTCCCCAAATGATTTTTTCAGAAAAATAAGTTTAGAACTGTTTTGCGAAGTTTTAAGACCATGTTCTGCTAAGTTCGGCACCCAGCTAGCATTAAATTTGCGGAAAAAAACTTGAGAGACCAAGTCCAACAGTATATGTCTAACATTTTCTCACACCGCTAAATGACGAAATTTTCTCGGCGACAAAATTTCCGCTACAGTACATATTATCCTGTATTTCATATTTTAGTTCATTCATTTTTGTAGTGTTTGGATTGTGTCTCAATACATGTTTCATGACAAAACCTGGCTGTGACAATGCTCGACCTGCGAGAAAAAATATGTCCACAGCTTGCTCGTGCCTTCAAAGCAATAGGACAAGCAGTCCCCACACCATTAAATGCATCAACAAAAGAAATTTTAAAAATACAGCTGTTTATTGAAAAGCAAACATAATTCAAAGAACTTAAATCAGAAGATGTCAAACTTAATACCTATTCCGCAAATTGGTAAGCGTAGATACCACAGTCATGACCATTGTTTTGCACGAAAATCATAGACCAGCATTGCTTGAACATTTATGTTAAAGTTACCTAAATTATATGCTTAAAACGTTTCGATCCATGAGGAATGGCATATCACGAGAGACCAGGCATATGAATAGGGAAAAGAGCAGGGTTCTCAGATTTTTTCAATCGTATTTTTGGATGAGCTATACATTTGTCCTTTTGCGATTATGCGATTGAAATTATTAAAAAAACAAAATGCGATTAATCGCTACAATTATTGCAAAAAAGTTGCGCGACCATTTTAATTCAGCACAATGAAGTGGATGACCTTTTTGTGGAGATGTGATACCTCACCCGCAAAACAGGCACTGGTTAGGTTTGATATCATCCATCTCCTGGAATAGCTTCTGGATTTGTAGCCAAGTGCTGTTTCAAATTCGTGATCCCTCGGTTTGGCGTCTTGTTTGCTTCTGGCATGCATTGCACTCGGCTTCTGTTGGTATAATTCGTGTGAATAGAAAACAGCTACCTTCACCTCCTCCAGACTAGATCTCCTAGATATAGATATAGAAGTAAAATGCCCAATTCTATAAAAAAAGAAAGTCTATTAAAAAAAGCCTAATACAATTCTGTATTCAGACCGCTAAAAATGCTTTCAGATTAATCGCACATGCGATTAATCGATCGTGAAAAGCTTTAATTTTTGGTTACTTTAAATTGGTTCATCCTACATGAGCAGCTTGTAGACGACAAAAATTAAAGAAAAACTGCGCCGCAGGCCAAAGTTTTGAAGAATTCGATTCTTTTCTTGACTTTTGACGCTAATTTAAAAAAAAGCACAAGAAAAAAAGAGAGCCAAAAAAGGACAAATCTTTTTAAAAAGGACATCTGAGAACCTTGGATAAGAAGGACTTCATATTCAAAGATATTGTCATGCCTTATTCAGCGAAAGACCGACTGCACTCCATCCATTCTTGCTTGATTTTGAAACGTGAGGCTTAACAAATTACAGGGTTCATCTGTAAAAATACAATAAAAATTCGACAAAGACAGTAAAGTCCTCCTCATACTCCTGCGAAAGATGACTCATCAGAGTCAGTTTCGTGACTCGCGAATCAAGTACCTTGGCTCAGGAGTGGCGGGAGTATGTGACTGGGGGAGTGTGAGGAGGGCTTAACAGATTTATATCTGCAACACACACTACGAAAAAGTATGAAATACAAGGCAAATTTATGTCGTAGGTAAAATTTTTTCATAGGCAAAATATTGTCCTGTCCCCTTTCACAGTATAGCATTTTTTTTCAAATTTACATTTTTGTTCTACTGTGCTTTTATTCGCATACCTTTCTAACCTTTATTTTAAAAACTTAGGCTTAGCCGTTATGCTTAGGATAGGGCCGACTCCTGTATGCCTCTCTCGCCCGACCCATAGACATCCACTCCATACGTAGGCTTAGGTTAGTTTGAACCATATGCGTGGATTCAAATCTAATGCGCTATTTGTGCTTCTCCTATAATACTAGGATTAAAAATGCAATTACAATGAATAAAAATGGAAATTTGAAAAAGTGTACCGTGTCGTACGTGAGTCCCCTTTCACGATGAAAAACACAAAGCATATTTTAAATTTCAGGTCTTGTGGACAGAAATCCCTTGCCAAAATTTCCTACTTCTTTTCTGTGTGGCCATTCTGGATGGTCAAGTAAATATGATCATTGAGAACAAGTTCGGACTTACAGAAATTCTCAAGGTAAGACCCTTTTTGGTTTGTCGAAAGTTTTGCTAAGCCCCAGTTGACTGCTGCGAAACACGACTCCAGAGTCAAAAAACTCCGTGATTCGCGAGTCATTGATTTGTGGCTCGCGGAAGTATGAGTGAGGCTTTAGCCACCACAACAATAATACCAAAGGACAACCTGAAAAACGGCTCTACGGCTTAGAGCAACTGGCCATTAAACCTCCGTTGCGAATCCGCCTCGTGGTTTAGTTTTCCCTCAATACTTTTCCATCTATTTTTCTCTCTGAAGACTCCCTAAATTGCAGCACATCAACAACCTATCCATGAAAATAGACTTGGAGAAGACATTGCGCATAGCTGAGGCCATCTACCACCAACTAGCCGCAGTGCAGGACAAGTTGCCCCGACACATTTGTGAAATCCTCTCCTTCACTGTGGACGAGCAACAGGAGAGCATCAATGAAGTTTCTAGAATTTCTATGTGAAAATTTGAGATATTGATCACGGCTCCGATCTGGGTTGATTAATCAGAAAACAGTTGATCTTGAAAGGTCAAATCTGATAATTTTTGAAAAGATTTATTAATCAGAAAAGGTTTGATTTTGCAAGGAAGTTTAATTTGTTTGATTTCTGCAAAAGAGACAAACAAACAAAGGTTAATCATATTTTCATATTCCCGCTAATTTTTTGCATAAAATTTTGCTCGCATTCTCTTTTCATCCGGCTTTTTGTTTGATTCGTTCCTCTCGCATGTTTGTTAATTTAACAGCTGCATCTTTTAGAAAAATGGCTTCACACTCAAGACACGAGTACAAAACACGCTAACGAATTCTCTCGCATCAAACAAGGGAAAAACAAATATCACATTTTTTGTCTTCCGCCAAAGGACTAAATAAGTTTTATGTCGATTGGAGGAGCCACAATCCGGGCTCATCAAGGAATACAGAAGCAAAGCGACAATGCTGAGGCCGCCGCTACTACGAGGCTACTTTCTCTTTACTTATTTTCGTTATAAATTTTGATTTGATGTCCATTTCAGACTTTGTTTCGAGCAGATATGCGCCGACTCCAATTGATCACAAAACTTCTGCTGCTGAGGGTGCCGGGGATTTCATAATTGCAACACACGACCAAGAATTCGCTTCGTCTGACTACTACTCTTCCGGTATGCTCTTCCGAATGATGTTTTCTGACTCCGAAGTTGCCAAAAAGTTTGCATTCTTGATATAAAACAAAGCGTTTAACCTTTAAATTGGGTGGTTGCACACACTTATTATTATTATTTTGTTATTTTTACATGAGATTTGTCTGATTTTTGAAATTCTGAGATCGGAGCTCTGGTATTGATGTTGTTGTTTTATATTGCTTGGCTATAATCTTCCTCTTTTCTTTCCAGTGGTTGATGGACGGGGATATGTAGAATGTAGATTTGGGAAAAAATCTGTCACACAATAAAAATAGTCTTTATTCTGCTCTTCGTGATGATTATGAAGGTCCATACACACATATTTATGACTAGATCCGCATACACAGACTTATTGCTTATCACCATGCTTGTAAATACAAATGTCTCGGCACTAGTGAGGTATACTCCCGTACCAATAACTTTTTTCAAAATCAAGTTTTATCATCTGCTAGCCATGCATTAAAACGATCAAAGGTGTTTTTGAACACTTTCGGGGAGAGCGGGGAGGTGAAGGCAAAAATTAACTTTTTGGTAAATATTATTTTGAAAAAAATCGAATTTTTATCTAGGAAAGTGTCTTAAAACACTTTTTATGGTTTCTAGTGCATAGGAATTGCTTAGATGACGATAAAACCTGAGTTTTGAACAAATTATTGGGAACTATACCTTACTAGGGTCAATATCTTTTGAATTGTTCCCACTAATTTATGCATATAATAAAACAAAAAATAAAAATATTAGCAGGCTTTGAATATTTGGAATGATCAAAGAATGTTGGTAAGACAAATGTATTAGTGGAATTGATCTGAAAGTCTGCTGAATTAGTATAAAAATTGAGGTTTTAGACTATTTTCTAACACCGAAATGGACAGAACTACAGAGGAGAATGGGAGTGTCACAGAAGTGGTCACTACTCAACCTGAAGAGGTAATCACTTTGGGAGGCAATTAGCTTGAAAATAAGTAATAAAAGATTTGGTAGGTTAAGGGAAAGAGGGAGGAAAGTCTGTGGAAAGTAGTCGTTGTTTTCATTTGTAATTAGGACGAGTGAGTAGGGATCAGTTAAGCGAAGTGCATTAGAAAGCGAGAATGAGAGCGTGCAACGAACTGCTTACCCGTGCCTTGACCTGAGCCGGTACTCATGTATTAGCTGGTGCATAATTATCCACCGTATATAAGTTCGAAGTGTTAGGTGATTTTTTTAAACAAGATTTCTTGTATCGAAACAGATTAGAATTACGTCTTTTATCGTGTTTAGTGGCAAAAAGCAGTTTGGGATGTGATTTGGGGTACCTTTCAAAAATGAATCCAGAGCTACAAAACCCATTTTGCAGAATAATTTTTGAATTTAAGAAAATTGAGATATGGCCTTTTGAAAGAAGTAATTCCCTTATAAAAAAGAAGAAAACTTGCATTTTGGTCATTTTTTAAGGGAAATGCTTCTTTCAAAAGGCCATAACTCAACACTCTTAAACTCAAAAATCATTCTGTAGAATGGGTTTTGTAGCTCTTGATCTGCACTACAACATGCTTCTAACATCTTTTTACAGCGCTCAACATCGCTGATTGTTCCCTCGCCATACGTTTCACTCAGATCACGGAAGGACTGCGCCGCTGTCCACCTTTTCTCGAAGTGATTTAGCATGATATAGCAAATCTTTATATGGTCTTCGATACGCATTGTGATAGCTAACTGAATGGGCGAAATGACGAAATAAATCGATTCACAAGACAAAGCCAAAAACAAATTAAACTAGCGCTAATATAAACGGCGGATAATTATGCATCGACCTAATAGTTCCCCTATACCGAGATTTTTTGAAAGTAACCCCAAATCACATGCCAAACTGCTTTTTCCCACTAAACACGATAAAAGACGTAATTCTAATCTGTTTCCACACAACAAATCCTGCTTTTTCACAAGAAAAATCACTTAACACTTCGAATTTGAGGGGGTGGCCTTATATCGAGGTTCGACTGTATTATACGTGTAGAACTGATAGACGGATTGCAAGAAAATCCAAGAAAAATCCCAAACTGACAGCTCCGGAAATTTGGAATAAGCTAAGCCTGGAGGATATTAGTGTGCGAACAGTGCAGCGTCGACTCCAAGAGGTCAGTTAAAGTCTACCACTATATTTTGAGATTGTAAATTCATATTTAGGCTGGTTTATTTGGTCGTCGTTCCGCTGAGAAGCCCTGGATTTCACCCAGGAACGTGAAGAAGAGGTTCAAGTTTGCAAAAGATCACCAGAATTGGACGGTGGAGGACTGCAAAAGCGTGCTTTGGTCAGATGAGAGCAAGTTAAATATGGTGGGGAGCGATGGAAAAGGCTACGTACATCGTCCAGTAAACAAAAGATTCGATCCGAAATACACGAAGGTTACTGTCAAATTCGGTGGAGGCGATATGGTCTGGGGATGCTTTTCGTGGGATGGCTTGAGTCTTCTTCGGCTCGTTGATGGCAAGAAGGATCCTTTCCAATACTAGCAAATTCTGTCCAAGAGGATGCTACCTCACATGGAACAAATGGAAGACGCATATCATGGACAATAGTGGGTAACCGACTTGATTTGGCATCATTTGTGTGGGAGGGATTTAACTTTTTAGATTTTTCAACAATATGATGATCTGAAAAACGCGGCAAAAACCGTGTGAAAATGGCACGAAAACCACAGCATCAAAGTTCTTGAATGGCCTGCACAGTCCTCCGACTTAAATCCAGTCGAAAACCCTATAAATTGTCGCGACAAAAATCGCAGTCAGCTTAAAGAAGAGGAATTTTTAAAAAATTACAAATTCCTTTCCGATTATTCTGTCTAGATAGTTTTGTAGGGCGTAAAATCTCTACAAAACTGTACATTTTCTTTTTGCACAACGATAAATTTTCATACGTAAACAGGTAATGAAGAAAAAGTTGCTCAATGGGTACTATCAATTGTCCGCAACTGTATAAGGGCTCTTTGAAGTATTTCTAAGGGGTGAGTCAAAGGTTTGAAAATGCTTTTTGAACCAATTCTCTTCCATACAAATTTAACAATAAACACATTCGAAAAATTAGGTTTTGTAGCTTTGTTCACGCTCTTTCTAATTACATATTAAACATCTATTTTACTCAGGAAAGTGGCTGCCATGGGCAGCAATACATGCACGTAGTCATGTTGGGAGATCGTTCCTCATGGAGAAAAGCCATGAGAAAAGCCATCAAGCCTTTTGAAGAAACGAGGAGCAACGATACTTAGGAAAGCCTGGATCAGGGATAATGCTCCCAGCAGCATGGGGCCCCCAGCCAGACTCAGCAGTGGATTACCCATAACTTTCTCGGAATCATCACAGTGGACCCTCAATGGACAAACCCAACTGATGACTGGCCTTCCAACCCACCTGAGCTCAACTTTATGAACTGCTTTGTCTGACCCTATATTTACCAACAAGCCTGCTTCCAGCCCCATGCTACCTTGGCGGAAGTATGGGAAAACCACATTCCCTCAACAAATGATTCAAGATACTACGGACCATTTCCCAAAATGACCGAATGCATGTATTGCTGCCTAGTTCAATTTCCCGGGTGTTCACTTTCCCGCGTGAAACAAATGAAGTGTAATATGCCATTGGAAAGAGGGTGGACAGGACTACTAAACCTACTTTTTGGAATTTGTTTGTTGTCAAGTTTGCATGGAAAAGAGGTAACTCAAAAGATTTACCCCTCAGGTTATTTTTCGTATTTTTCTGATTAGAACTGGGCAAAAAAGCTACTAAAGTATGTTCGGTCCTTAGTTTTTGTTAGTTTTTTATCCCTTACCTAAAATATTTCACAAAGTATCCAAACTTTGTTAATTTTGTGATTCAAATTCATGGCTTTATTCTGTTTCGCTTAACTGTTATTTGTATTTAAAAGTGATGCGATTTCAACCAAATCATGCAAATTGATGAACATTTCTCGAAGGCTTCTACTACTGGACTCCATAAAAAACATCCAAAAAACTTTGGGATTTTTGGTAAAAAAAACTTGCTGATTTGAAAATTTACGAAGAAGCCGGCTTTATAAGACAGGCTGGCCCAAGAAATTCAGCTGATTTCAATCGGCTATAACTCTTTTCTTGAAACGGTCCCAAAAACGGATTTTCGTATTCAACTCCTTTTGGGCGGCAATTTCATTCGGTGGGCAAATCACAGGGGATCAAGGAAACATCGTGTTTTTGACATCATACAGTCGAGTTTCGATATAACATACTTCTAATACAACATACCCCTCGATATAACATCCCCCTGCAGTCGGTCCCAAGGGGGTATGTTGTATCCAGGTTCCACTCTACATCAAATGAAATCGAATGAAAAGGAGTGGAATGCAAAAATCCGTTTTCCGAGATCGTTTCAAGAAAAAAGTTATGGCCGACGGAAGTCGACCGAATTTCTTGGGCCAGCCTTTAAACCCTATATCTCCTACATAGAGCTTCTCTTTTCCAATAGTTTATATTGATGGAAGGTATACCAGGTATATCTGCCTTCCCAAGTGCTCGCCCCCCTAAAATTAAGATAGCTACACATTTGAGCCCGTCCTAACTTACGCTGACCTAGCCAGCGGCTAAGGCTTCGCATAAGCTATAGATATCTACTTTTTGGCGATTTGATTTTGAGTGGGCACTTGGGATCGGTCACTTGGGCTCGAGCACTTAGGTTTACACAGTATTGATGTTTGTAAATGTTTTTTCAATTGCAGTCCACATCTGAACCTCCACTTGTATTGCATTTGAGGTCTAGGAATCCTGGACCAAGGTTTGCTCTTGTCACATAGAATGTGAGTGATGTAAAGTTTTTACAAAAGCTTGTTTTCAGAGTTCAATGGACGACAGACACCGTCGACAATGAACATTTGGATAAGAAAAAGTCGAAATGCTGTTGTATATAGTGAGTACCTACGAAACATACTCTCGAGTGCATGCAACAACAAAATACCTTTTTTGCAGCAAAAAGAAACGCAATTGGAATGACTCGGACTCTTCTGATTCAGTGAGTATTTTACATAGACCTAGACAACTATAGGTCCTTTCAAGGAATATAACCGCTTTGAAACGTGATAATCTCTTTTCTAGGTCGAGTTTCAAAAATATGTTCTTTACAGATCTACTCAATTTTTATGGCGATTTTTTATTATACAGGGGTGGTCCAAGGATTAACGACACTTTCAGGTGGTCATATATTAGAAGTATGTTTTTACAGGTTGACTCAGTTTTTGATTACAAATAGTAAGAAATGTTAAAGTTTTACCGTCCACACAAGCATCAGCCGACAGTTTGGTTTCTACTCATTTGCGCGAAGCTTATTTGCAGACTCCCATTTACAATTTATTCATGACATTACGACTATCACGCAGACAGATAACGGTACAATGGTTTAAATACAGAAACTGGGATTCTTTCGAGCTTTTGACTTCTTTCATTCCTGCCTTTGGTGAGTCGCCAGAGGAAGGTTGATATACTGCTTGGGTTGCAAGGATCCAGACATCCTCCTTCATATATGGGACCATCACCAGACTTGAGTTCGGCAGGGAGCTTCTGCTTTTCTTGGGTTGCATCGGTCCAATCTCGGGCTCCACTCCAACGGTTTTCAAGGGTCCAATCTCAACATTTGTTTCAGTCTTATCATTCTCATCCACTGGCTTCATCCGGCTAATAATCACAATACCGCCACTGATATGGGCTCACATCTTCGCAATTTCATTGCCGGTCACCATTTCCACCTAGTAGGGCCGACCAAGCGTCCTAGACTCAAACTCTCAAACAAAATACTGGCTTGGTGTTTTCGGTCACCCTTCCAGAGCTCATTGCAGGCTTCGCCGGATTTCAGCTTCATCTTATTTCGTGTACGAGCATCTTCGGAAAAGAGTCGCTTCAGGTCCGGATCCACTTTCAGCACGTGGTTGCCCGACTTGACTTCCAAAATTGCGGAGAATATTGTTTGCACAACTAATCCTCCTCAAGATTCTTTTAGAAAGATGCCAAACTTATTGGGAAGTCAACGTATCAAATTCTTTCGGGTCAGGATTGACCATTCTTCAAACTACGACTTGATAAACGGTTGCTATTTCAAGCGGTCTTTTCCCTTTTTCTATTACTCTTTCTATCTCATTAAAAACCCAAATTTTTTTTATTTGTAATGTGAAGAACACGGTTTTGTCTTGCCCTCCCCTCTGTGATTTGGGCCACCCCCATATTAAGCCTAATATATGGTCGTTCTCACACCAAAGGAGGACCAAGCTAAAATTGTGTTTTTCACACTATACATCAAACAACTTGTAATTAAGAACTGAGTGAACCTGTAAAGGCAGATCCTTGAAATGGGGCCTAAAAAGGGTATGATGTTTCAAAAGTGACATTAAAACACCCTGTGCTTGAGGACTGCGAAACGGGTCACTGTCGAGGCCATGTAGAAAAGCACAAGAACCCAGGGAAAGGTGAGGATGATGCAGGTCCCAGCGGTGAAGATGGACATCCCAACGACACTGCTTGAACAACAGCGACACCAAAGCTTACACGCGATTGCCATGCTTACTGTGTAGATTTATGAACAAGATAAGACAGTCCAATTTCAATATAGAAAATTGTTCTCTACAGAAATAATGTACCGTACATAGTTAGCCCGGGTGCGCATCTGGATTTCTAAGCTTTTTTTTACCAACAACACTTTTTAGGGCTAAGAAGTGGAACTATTTTGAAAAACTCGTCAATCAAATCATTAAAATTTATGCCTAGTGTTATCGTAATCTGATAAAAATGAGTCTGAGGTATGTTTAAGTCAATCCTAACATACGCTGGCCTACGTTGC
>JAKMXJ010004370.1:0-10334 GCA_029339935.1 Anguina tritici
TCCAGTGATTTATGTCTCAGGTATGTCTGTGTGCGCATCTCAACCCCAAGCCTCCAAGCTCCTGTGTCCCCGCAGGGCGTGGAGGCTTGAAGGGTTGAAGATGCGCGCACAGACTTACCTCAGACATAAATCCGAGCAAGACTCTTTATCAAAAATGCATCTGGAGGGAGTTTTTGCCACGGTCCGTGTTGAAAAACATGGTGAAACTGCCAGAAAGTAGAAAAGTAATTTGACAAAAAAATGGCCCCCTATTTTTCCCTTCCCCTCCCAATACAGCCCTTATGCCATTTAAAATACTTATTTATCCACTTTACCACAGAATTAGTTCTTAGGAATGGTTATTTAACATTAAAAAAAATTTGGTTTTGGGGGGGGGGGTATACTGGAATAGCGGCGGTAATCCTATACCCCTGGGTGCACACTTTTCTTTTTATTTAGAACTTTTTAGGTTTCAAACTAAACCTCAGGCTCTTGACTATCCAAGAAGACCATCAACAAAAACATCAATATCAGAATTAGCAAAAGACATCAACAAGTGGAGTAAAAGGCGCGAGGACCCACTGAGGTGGAGCTTAAGGAGGTGTCGTCAAAGCGAATTAGCCAAATAAGACTTGCCTTGTAAAAGTGACATTGTTTCCTCTGCACTAACATCCCACTTGGATCTATAAAGGCAACTTTCAGCTATTTCCAATGCAGTTTGTCCAGAAATGTCCACAATTGTGTGATCTATTCCTTTCTAAACTTGAAAAGTCCTAGAAAAATGGAAGCTGGGAAGGCTGCACATACATAGAGCAGTAGCCTGATCACCTGCCATTGTCCATTGCTAATAGCTTCATGTAGAGCAGATCCCTGGGCTGTGAAAACATTGATTGGGAACTGAGAGTGGAGTAGTCTTGCACAAATCTGAAGCTAATAAATTTATACTCAAATTAAGATTCGGATGGTGTGGTGCTGGCTCCATCTCTCGGCACAAGTCGGCATAGTAATGTGGCAATTACTTCAGCTGTACTTATTCCCGATTGGATGGCTTCTTTTACACTTAATGTAGTGTGACTAAGCGTAGGATTAACCGCATAGGAAGCAGGGAGTTATAAGTGCTCAAATTTTTGTACAATGATATCAGTCAAACCTCCCTAATCTGGCACCCTTCGGGACCGAAAAAGGGTGCCGGATTAGCAAGGATTTGCCGAAGAAACTTTATTACCCAACAACCATTTACTTAAAAGGCTGTTATACATCGACAGCACACATCCATACATATAGCTGTTCATTCCAATCCAACACTTTATAATATCCTTGGCTGCTGCATCTTCTTCCAACGGAGCTTATTCATTTCATCTTCAATCACATGAAACGCCTTCAGAACTTCGGGCTTGCTGCAGTTCTTCTCCAAGCACAGTCGGATAGTGATTGCTGCGCTCTGAACGTCTTCGAACGAAATTCTCCTATCCTCTATGGTTGCTTCTTCGTCCTCTTCGCTGTCACCTGGCACATCCCTTTGTAAGAGTTCCTCGGCAATCTCTTCCATATTGAAGGCTCCATATGTTAGCCCACACAAACAAAAAATCGCCACATGCAAAATGCACAAAAAGCGACTGAAAACAGCCTAATGATTGATAAAAATAGCTTTTGTCGTATGATAAAAGCTTTTGAATGACTGTCTTTTGGTTTAGTTGCTGCAAAAGCCTAAGCCGGATCAGTGAAGGTCAAAAGCGTGGGGTGCCCGATCATCGAGGGACATTTTAAGCTATTTCAGGAAAGCTTCGACCTGGAAAAAGTGAAGATGCCGGATTAGAGGGGTACCAGATTAGTGAGGTTTGACTATAATCCTAAATTTTAGGGAAGCCAAGCTGACTTTCAGACCGATAGTCACCAAATTTCTAAAAACACCAAACTCGGTTTTATTTTAGGCATGACCGTCTTAAAATGCACTTAAAATTGACTTATTGAACATAACGAAAACCCACCCTGACATGCCCATTCCTAGCAGCCAAACCTAGAGCAGAGGACTGGCAGAAACCAGCACTGTCACTGTTACAATTGGTAAATAACTGGCAGATGAGGGTGGAGAGCACTCCATGCTCAACCAGCACTTCGAACATCTAAACCAAACCAGTGAAGTCGAATATTATGGCACTGTACCCACATTCCACTCCCCATACTCGCAGACCAAGTCGAGTGCAGTCTTGCTATACCTATCACCTATCAGACAGTCGGCACTGTGCTGCACCAGTAGGTTGAGGTATAGTACATCTCCTTGTCTAACTGCCAGATGGGCTGCGGTATTTCCTGAGAAAAACAATTCCTTGCTTTTTTGTCTTCTTAAATTTCAAATTTTTCATAAAACAGCCCTGAAGTTGAATTCTTAGTCGGGCGCGCCCCTAGTTTTGAAAATAATTCTCCTACTTTTCTCTGAGATGTCTCAATCCGAAAAAGTTGAAGATTCCCAATTTTCGTTTTTTTCCAAAAATGGTAAAACTTCGTGGCGCTACTGACCCTTAAGACCCCCTTCCCGGCATGGCAAAAGACTCTTTGGATGCTTTATTTGTCAAAAGTATTACTAGAACTCATCTCCCATATAAGTGCGCACCTTTAAGTCTTCAAGCCTAGGACTTGGGGTTGAGATGCGCACACACAACTGAGACAAAAATAACCAAAACTCTTCACAGGGAAAACATCTAGAGGTTGTCTTTGCCAAGCTCCAAACATTAAGGTGATTACCCTAAAATAGAGAAATCACTTTGGCCCCCAAAAAGCAAAAAGTCGATTGTTTCTGCAAAAATGACTGTTTATATCAGCAAATTTTCTGAAACACGTTTTCATCGCTATTAATGGATATTAACTAGTTGGAAAGGGTCTAAACCCTTTTTTGGGAGAGCAAAGGTCAGTAGGGTCGACGTTGCCAACAGGTAATGCTGCTTTGGTTTCCTCAAAGTCTCAGACCCTGGAAGCAATGGAACTTCAGGCAAATATCAAGTATTCTTAGACAGACACCTCGATGTATAAACCTACCTTGGTAATCCACACAGTCGACACTGGCCTTATTCTTGAGCAAGCATTCTACTATTTGATGACAAGTCTGGCTCATGGAGCAGTGCAATGCAGTTCTCCCTAAATAATCATTTATCACAGTTCTCCCTAATCATTCATTAGAATATCACAAGCGGCAAAATATGAGCAGACTTGCCTTGGTCATCCTCTTCATCGATAAAAACTGTGTCCTTGGCCAACAATCTGTTGACCAAACCCAAGTTCTTTGATTCTACGGCATAGTGAAGTGGAAAATGGCTACAAAGACAGATTATTTACAAACATTTGGGCAAATAATAGAATGCAAGTTACAATAGATAGGGTTCTATTATGTCACTTTTATGGCTTTGGATGTTGAACAAGTCTAAACTGGTGTACAGCTTTGGATATATGCAAGTTTGACTCGACTAACCACTGATACTCGAAGAAATTCTGCGCAGCATCTGGTACTTGGTGAGTAAATCTTTGTTGTATCGGAAAGTGATATAAGTCTACATAAGTTGAGCGTTCAAAAGTATACGTGAAACAAAGACAAATTGTAGAAGCCATTCTACTGATGTTTGTTCACATACTTTCAGTCGGTACTTTCTTACTTTACGGGATGTCCCGAATTTCAAAATTATACCAAAATAATTTCCATTAATTTTTTAGAGCAAGAACAACCCAAAATATGAATCCATCTTTTACCCTTTCGAGTGAGCCTACGCTAACCATTGAACTCAGAAAGACCACACTTCATCCGATCTATTTGTCGAATATATAAAACAAGGCTCATAGTCTAATTTGTGCTTGTCGGGAGCAAAATAAAGTTAGCAACCACTAAGAACCTTTTTTAACGTTTTCATTCCCATAAAAGCAAAATAAATGTTGTAGAAAACTATTTGCAAGTGGAGATATTAGTACTTTGATTGCATTTCTCATAGAGTTTAATACATTCTGACCCCGACATCACCGGCTGGAAACAACAAGGAGAAGAAAGCGAGATATCTTGCAAGAACAGGCGAGAGGAAATTAACTTGTTCTCTTTTCTTCTCAAAATTTCTGATCGTTTTGTAGCGGCGGGAGATCTGATCGGAGGTTTTGATTGGAGCAGGGTTGGGAGACAACGGTAAAGTGGCAAAGCTTGCACACCCTCCCACCAATCCAATCCCATCAGTAAATGAAAGGTTTCCACAGGGCTGCTAAACTAGTTTAGTTGACAACACCAAATTGTGACCGTTTTGGCTCGCAGGAGCTATGGGCTGGTTAGAGGCATATATCCATAAAATACTAACTTAGTCTAAGGAGGAGTGTTGGAAACACTCCTGGCCTAGGTTTCTCATTCAAATATCAGGATGTAGGTTTTACTCACCGAAGTAAATTGCATACTGGGAATCCTTGCTTTTTTGGACTAGACTGATGACAGAATTTTGGCGAAATGACTTCAAAAATTGGGGTGAAAAATTGCGGGAACCCAGCTATAGGTTGGATTCGAGGGAGTGGCAGATTATAGAGGTTTGGCTGTATTTGAAAAGATTTAAATAGTGCCTAGCTTCAATATTACTGGGGTTGGCCGACGCTAGTATTTGTGCAAATGTTTATTGAAGCCTTTGCGAAAATACACAAACATTTAACCGATCATTTGATTCAATAATTTTCCTGTAATTTAGTCATATTTACCAATTCTTTGATATCAACATCAACACGCTGCAAACCTTAACCCCTGTATTGGGAATAAGAAGAAATGGTCTACCATCTTACGGTATATTTTGTGACTGCTGTATTATGCCTTATTGACTTTGCTTATAAAATCGTTGGAATATCGGACACTTTTAAGCCAAGCCGAATGGGAGAATCGGGTGATCTGGAGAGCAAAGAAGGAACGGAAGAATTTAATGAGAGACCAGCCGTAGTGCTTATGTCAACACGGCTGGCACCGAGTATAGCAACCCTACACCTGGTTTGCTTAATCTCCAGATGGTTTATTTGAAGTCTTCTATGTAATCTGCCTGCCCCGCTCATGATTTGCAAATTCCCTCATTGTCAAAACTTTTCATTTATAGGATAAGTTGCATCAAACAATGCTGTGAAAGAACAATCTGGCAACAACAACAAAGGGATCACATCGATCTGTCCTCTATATTCCATACACAGGGTCCACTTTATGCAGCTTCTCAGCTCCTGTTTGGGGTTGGATGGGTGGAGGTAGGTCTTGCTGGGGTGGTGGAGGTGCTCCTTGGTTGCTGTGCACTTGCATGGGAGGCTGCTGCTGCTGCTGCTGGACTGGAGGGGGCACTCCCTGATACTGCTGCTAAATCAAATTGGAGCTAAGATCAGCTAGCCAAATGGTTGTAGGGTGCTTACCTGCTGCTGGTTGGGTGTATCTCCATGAGGCACAGCATCTAAATTGGGGACACTCTCATGCGTTTTAGGAATAAGAATTATCAGCCTCAAAGTGCTTAAAGGAGCATACCATATGCATTCTCTCCCCAACCTTGAATTACTGCTCTGATTAATGCTGACTAGCTGGTCGGGCGTCATTGTACAATTTTGCATAGATATATTTCTTGGGGTTATAGTCAAACTTAGAACCTCGGCGGAGTGATAACTTACCATATAATCTCTAATAATTACCCACGGATGATTACTTTTCAACACCCCTCGGAGGGTGGGCATTACGAGAGAGTGGTTAATTATTTTACGATGTCAACTAATCTTACTCAAACTTCCGCCACATAACTTGGCTTAAAATTCCCCTGATTTTGCTCACGTTTTTTATATCCTCCTTCCTGTTCCCATCTTCTCGGCCAATAAAATCCAGATGTCAAGCGATCACAAAGGAGAGGAGCTAGAGTTACACGAGGATGAGGGGATTCCGGTCAATCATACGAGGAAGAAGGCTAATAATGCAGCGACGAAACTTGAGTCGGTTCAGTGGGTTCGGAACAATGGCTCCATCAATTCATCATTTGACAAACACTGACTCAATCAACTATTTTCTCCCATCACTTCCCGATTTTTGATAGCCATCCAAGGAGAGAGTTCGTCTTTCAATTTGGATAAACAATAAGGATAGACACGAGTGGAGACCGACTGGAAACCCCAAAACTCCGCCGCTGGAAGTTCTTTTGCTCCAACCGACGGAACCGACGGATCTCGTGCTTCAAGGCAGATGGATCAATTGTTCGAAACATAAGGATTCAAATGATAACCCGTGATGGCAGGAATGACTACGAAGACGATAGTTTCTAAAGCAGTGAAGAAGCCGAATTAGAGAGAGTTGATGACCATGATCCATTGCTGTTTAGTTAATGGTCGTAAGGAATAACAAATTTTGAGTGAATTTTCTGGCCCCTTTATTTTTACTGTCTCTTCTACATATTGGGTGGCTAATTACTGGAAAGTGGGTAATTATTGGAGATTATACGGTAATGGCCTGTTGGATGAATGACGGCGTTATCATATATCCAGTGCTGGGAAATATTACACGTACCCTTACTCGTATCGTATTCGTACTAGGAGCGCGAATACGACGAGCGAAAAGTGACGGTACGAGTATGAGAGCAAAAAATTGGAAGTACAAGTAAGGGTAAGAGTAAAAACAGTTGGTACGAGATACGAGGTGTTTTTGGGTATAAAGTCACTTAACTCATAATTTTTTAATGGTTTTGTAGATTTTTTAAAGATGCAAGATCCTTGGCAAGATGCTCTTGCCAAGGAACTAAACGATCGTATAAAGGTGCTGGAGGGTAGACAAATGGAAACAAAGAAAGTGCTTGAGTTTTGGATAAAAAAGATATGGTGAGCAAAGCACCTTTGAGGAAAAGCTACACAAATAAATTTTTTACATTTTTAAAACCTTACAGAGATTTCCAATACTTTACAGGGTTGCTCGAAGTGTGCTAGCTATCAGCATGACAATTTCACCTGTGGAACGAATGTTTAGTCAATTAACACTACACAGCTCTGGTCATAAAACTAAAGGCGGTAACAAACGCTTAGGGAACAGAATACTCGTGTCCTTTAGCAAGAAATGCATTGATATCTAACTAATAAAGAAGTTTGTATGTGTCTAAAACTGCTCATTGATCACTTAAGACGTAAAATTGTGCCTTGCAATGGTAAAAATTTAAAAAGTGCTCTAAAATACGAGTAAAACCGCTAAGTTCGAGCAAAGTAAGAGGTTAGCCTTTAAGTATGAACATGAATACGAGCAACTTTTTACCTTCTACTACGAGTACGAGCAGAAAAATATCGAGTAAGAAGTAGGACAGCTCTAAAAAGGTGGTACGAATTACGAGTGAAAAGTTCCCAGCACTGCATATATCTCAAGTTCCACGCTCACTGCGAGTCATTGGAAATGCAAAAACCTTTTTATCAGGTTTGCGTTCCCTTCCGAACAACTATGTTTGGTCGAAGTTATTTCCGGCTACAGCATGGCAAGAGGATGCCCTAGCACGACCACCCTGTTCCATGACCACCAACCTTGTTGTTTGGCGTAGTCCTGCTCGAATTTCTTGAGTTCCTCATCGGTGTAGATCTTTTGGTTGGCCAGATCATCCCACCTGAAAATGCGCAAACAATAATATATGTAGTGGTCTCGTCTTCATGAAGACGGGGTCACACATGGGAGTATGTGAATTTTTACTTTTTCAAATTATTTGACATCTTCAACGTAGAAGATTTCAAGCAAATTTTTGGAGCTTTCTTCATCGAAATGTAATCCCGGAGTCCCCAATCTCCAATTTCTCCACATCACATCAAGTCATAGTTATCAAGTCACTCATTAGATAGAGGAGATCCAGAGCTACATTTCGATTCAAACATTTACAACTAATTACTTGACAAAAGTTGAGATAAACACGCTTGAATGCAGTTTAGGATTATAGCTAGGAGCCCTACCCTTCATCTGGTTTGTTGTCCTCCTGGGCCTGGTTGTCCTGAACAATTAAGCAAGATCAAGTAAAGTTAGGTTATAATAGCTCTGAGCCACTACAACCTACATGCAGAAACTCTTCGAGGGAGATCATGCGGTCCTCGTTCTTGTCCATCTGCTTGACCACGTGCTCCCGCATCCTGTACATCTCTTCGATCCTGCAAATTTGTCATCTCATTTCAGTTTCTGTTTATTAAACCCAGTTTCGAACCTCTCTTTGGGGTCATCATCTGGATTGGTCTCGTTGTAGACCTTCTCCAGTTCTACCTGCAAGCTGGTCAATTTTAATAGAATATCAAAAAGCTAAGTTATCCACCTGGAAAAGTGCTTCCAACTCTTCATCATTCCAAAATCCATCTCCATTCAAATCATGCAGCCCGAAGAAGGCTTTTGGGTCGAAGTTTTGTTTGTCCATCTGCAAGTGAGTAGTTGTGTGCAATCAGTGATTTACAGCATTGGCCTACATGGTCTCTCTCCTCCCAAACCTCTTCCAGATGTTCTCGTCCACCGGGATGTTTGAGGTTGTCGTGCTGAAACCCAGTGGTTACTTCTTCTCCAACTGAATCTAATGGGATGCTAGGCTCTACTGGAGTATATCGAAGATATCGATTGAAGATATCGGGATCATCAAAATAAGTACGAAGTATAAATAGGTGCTTTTTGGCCAAGGAATCAAACTTGAGATTCACTTTTACGCTCGCCAAAAAGGTGCATTTTCCGTGAATATAGGACAGGTTATATTTATTGGTAGGAGACTCTTGAAAATTTCAGCCAAACATTTCAATTTTTTTGAACTACAAGAAGACTGAAACCCACTTGGTTGTGTCTCTTCTTGGCCTCCTCAATCTCCTTCTGTGCCTTCTCCCTCTCTTCAGGAGAGAGCTGGGCCAGTCGATGGTCTTCCTGGGCCTTCTTCTCCAACTCGTACTTTTTGAACTTCTCCTTCCGTTTCTGAAATCACAATAGAGATACATACACGTATGGTATTCACATAGATATAGACATATATATAGAACCCTCATAATCACCTCGTCAATGGCGTTCATGTCAACAACTGTCTGCAAAAATAGCACATTGCACAACAAATGTTTACTTGAAAATAACTAAAAGACCTTTTTAATGAGTTTCCGCAAATCTTCTTTGCCAAATTTTTCCCAATCTGCCTGAACTTGCAAATGTACTAGCCAAAGGGATTACTATAAAACAAAGTTGCTCACAACATCCAAATGTTCAGGCATCGCGATGTTTTTGGCATCTCCGTCTTTCTCAATCTGCTTTTGTATTTCCTCCCGCAATCTATAACAATTGTTGTGATAACCACTCTCAGTACCTAAGAATTTGGGTGTTGGAAGAATATTGCCAATTGTAATATTGTCCGAATGTCAGCTTGGCAGTGATATCAGCCAGATCACCCACGTTTCTTTTGTTTCTTCATAAATGAAGGTGGGCACATGATATCAGAGGTTTTGTGGGAGCCCTTTATGTGCTTTTCGTTTGGGAAAAGATTTTTATAGCCTCATCGCTTCCGGATAGCCTCATTCGAGTTATTTCGCGGTGTATGACCAAGACGGAACTTTGCATCCCCCTTAAACTGTATATCATCTTTCGTGACAAATATACTCTACATTTTCTTAAACCCTCCCCAGACTATCAACCATTTTTCCAATAGTGTTTTTCTCAATTCTCTGAGGAAAACCCGACCTGACGGAATACGAAGTTTTTCATCTCAAAAAGCTGGTGCAAATAAAGTGCTCTATTGAAAAATTGTGACTGTGAAAACCATCTGTGAGCTTGACACTTTCGCTCTAACTTTTGGAAACTGCTATCTGGGCACCTACCTATCAATTTCTGCTATTTTGGCTTTAGTCAGCTTGTCGAAGACTTCAGTGCCTATAACAAGCAGTATTATTGTCATGGCTTAAACAAAGCAAATCTAGCAACTAGCACAGCAAATCAGCACCTACCCAAGTCATCAATGTGGTCGGCTATTTTGCCACTCTAAACACTTGTCGTCCTTTTGTTAAATTAAAATACCTTATATAAAGAAAAACCTTAATTTCCTCCTCATTCATGCCCTTGATCCGTTCCTGGAATTTCGGCTCGGACTCCAAAATCTTGACCACAAGCTCCAAGTATTTCGAATAGGCAAATTTGTAGGCCTCAAAACAGATTAATTCTTGCAACCACTAATTGTCTGATGTCATTTTGCGATTATGTAAAGGAAAATCGGCGCTACTTGCATATGCCCCCCAAAGGTCAAGATTTTTTAAGCGTTCAAAAACCATTTTAAGCCATTTTTAAGTAATGCAATTGTATTAAAGCTATCAAGAAAGTATTTAAAATGGGAATAGGGGCTGTATTGGGAGGGGAAGGGAATAATAGGGGGCCA
>JAKMXJ010004511.1:0-10708 GCA_029339935.1 Anguina tritici
TAGTTTTTTAAGAACCAGACTAGCAGGTGCTTTTAGACATTCTGTTCTAAAAATTAAGGCGAACAGTAAAAATAACACACACTTATTGTCAATGATTAAAAGGGTCCAATTAAGCATACACGCTGTCAAGTTCATAATTTGTTGCGTCTATTTTTTTATTAATTTTCGCGCAACCTGTAGGGCGGGATCTCCCCTTTCCAGTGTGTTTTTACCCGACCTTATGTGTTTGAAAAAGAATGGAGACAAATGCCTTTCAATGAATAAACTGCTTTCTTCATTCGAAACAATTCATCTCTTATTTTTTAAGGTCGTATTTAAAAACATATCGTATAGTCAAACCTAGATTTAAGGATACCCCTGGGGACTGGGCAAAAGGTATGATTAAATCGAGGTCTCGTTAAATTGAGGCTTGACTCGAGTCATTTTTTTTTGACTGTCGACCAAACAGCGACTAAAACAGTCTTATTTTCTTGAGCTTTCTGAATTCTGCTTTTTTTTCGTACTTTTCTAAAAACTTTTGCGCTTAGGCACGGGGTGGGCCGGCGTATGGCGCGGTTTTTTCAAAAGGCAAACCTCAACCTTTGCGAGGATTCTCTAAGAATAGTTTCTAGTTTCTGTTTTTGTTAAGCTTTTGCCTAATTTTATGTGCTCTTAGAGCAATTTCCCACACAAGGGGTACACTTTGGTGGTGAAAATCGGTGTTTTTTCACGGGTAAGTCACACAATATTGAGAAGTAAAGGTCTAATTAAATTGTGCATTCTAGCAAAATCTTTTAAACGGACGATATACTAAAGCAAAATATGGTCATAATTTACTTTGTCCTCCACCACTGACCCCTTTTCAAGTGTCAGGTTGGAAAACCAATTGAATATTCGGGTTTGCCAACCCCGACTTTTACAAAAAAAAATGTCAAGAGATTCTATGAAAGTGAAAAAATTTTCAATTGTGCTTGATACCACTGTGGGTTTTCAAAAATCTCTAGTCAAAACGTATAAAGATAATTTCTCTAAAGACAAAACATCCAAAGTATAAAATACTCAATGAGCAAAACGGCCTGTGGCCTAAACCTCTGAGAGTCAAAATGCCAGGACAAACTCAGATGTTTTTCAGGCATTTTGACCTTTGGATGTTATGTAGTCGGAGATTTTGTCTTTTGACGTTTTAACCCTGCTCCATAAAACGTTAAACATGTTCGCTTTTCTGGTGTAAACGGCTGAGTTTACAACTCTTCCTTTTCGGCGTAATCTTTTATTGAAAAACATGTCTAATGCCACATTTTCAGATTTGATCAAAGCTTTAACTGTTATGAAACGTTTTTTCACAATAATATTTGTGGAGACACTACTATCTATACTTATGTACATAATAGCTTTAGTGTTTATTTTTAAAAGCTTCTGTATAATTTATATGCACAGACTTAAGTTGCTGGCCAGTATAGCTCCTTCCTTGCTTATATATTTAGCCTGTTGGGCTATTTACGTGCTGCTTTGTCTGCCGTATTTAGTTGGCGTGTGCATTCATATTTTTACTCCTAATGCAGGTTTGCTTTTTACATACTTATCTTGCTCTAAAAAACATTGATGTGCATAAAAAAGAAAAATTTGATTTACAGAACCAGTATTAGCATCTTACCTCCTGTTCTATGCTGCTGTATGGCCAATTGCTTGCTATGCCTCCATTCCGGTCTCAGTCTTCTTTTTGACGCTGGACCGGCTGATGTTTATATATTTCCCCGCGTATACAACAAAAGAAAGTTTAAAGAAGAAAGTAACAATAGCATCAGTGCTGACCATATTCTCCTGCTTTGTCCTGAATGTGCTTGCTTTTTATCAAGAGCTTCCTCTTAACTACATTGCTGGTATGTTTTGTAAGAAATGTTTAAAAAATGGCAGGTTGTTTAGAATGTATGGTTTTCGCCTGTCTTTTCAAAAAGACCAAAATGCTGTTCTTCACCTACACCAAAATTTGTGGCGGCTTGTTAAATACTTGTTTTGGCATATTACTTCTACTCAAGCTGACTAGCTTTGAAGAGAGTAGGCGCTCTGTAGGGTCTAAAAGTGCCGCAAAGGTAATTACTTTTACAAGGATGTTCGTTCGGCTGCACGAGATTTGGTAAGCCGCACTATGGTAAGTGCGATATTTGATAAGAAATTTTATGGTATAACTTTCTTACAACGACAAAAACTTTTTGGTTCCTGTAAGAAAGTCTTGCGAAAAGCTTTTGTTTTACCAAATGGTGCACTTACCAAAATGAGCAAAACTTTTTTGTCGCCAAAGACTTTTTCTCGTCTCCAAGTTTTTGTCTTACTCTTTTTTGATAATTTTTCTTTGGGTTTAGGTCCCTTTTGTATGTAGAATCCGAATTTCAAGCCAAATATTTAGGATGAGAAAACGGGTCGAGAAGTGAAGCGAACGCCAAAAAATTAACTCAAAATTCGGATTCTACACACAATACGGAAACCCAAAGAAAAATTATCAAAATGGAGTAAGACAAAAATTGGCGACAAGAAAAAGCTTTTAGCGACAACTTTTTTTATGACGACAAAGAAGTTTTGCCCTACGGAAATGTGACTTTCTACTAGATCTCGTACAGCCGTTCATTCTTCGAACAAATCATTTTGGCATTATTTCTTCTAAATTGATTTTTAGTTCAACAAGGTGTGTATATTGTTTATTTTATTGGAATGTTTCCTAAGTTTCCTGCCACAGGTCCTTGCTCTGAGCACAGTACAGGTGAAAACTTGTGTTTTATTTATTTTTTAGGTATTCACATTAATAATACAAACATTTAAGCTCTTTGGTGTAACAGTTGCTGACTACATAGGTCCCTACAATGTATACTTGGCTGCTATTGATCTTATGGTTTCAGCAACTGTCTATTACAAGACCATAGTAAAGTGCATTCCTTCTTTTAAAGTTAATGTTAGAGTGACTAGCAGTATCAGAATATCTTAACTCTACTTTGTAATATTTTGTAAATTTTTCTTTAAATAAACAGGTTAAGTACGCTCTCCCTTACTGTGCTGCCCCATCTCTAGTGTGGAATTGTAGCGATGTTGAAAGAACAATCAAGAAAATGTTTTATCTGAATATGATTATGAACAGAAATTGTTCTGCTCACTAACGGAAAATCCGCGTTGTTCCGAAAAACCAGCACATGTAATGCATAAGTTGATACTTGAGTAATGCTTTTGCATTTCATTTGAAATAAGACACTTACTTGTAACGTTGACTAGGATCTAAGAAACGCGCATACCCTAATTCAGATTGATTAAGTGCGGGTGGCACAATTTTGTCTGCCAAGTTGTAAAACCAAGTACGGTCAAGTCTCGATTTAACATACGCGATTTAATATGCATATATGATTTATATATTAAGGACCGACCAAGCTGTATGTTAAATCGAGAATCATTTTACCCAAACTCTGGTCACTGCATCTTATTTACCTACAGTGGAACTCTGTATTAACGTAACTTCCGATTAACGTAAACCACGGATTAATGTAAACCTTTTTTCGGTTTGTTTGGTTTTGTATATAAATGCTTGTAAGTCACCCTCACATTAACGTAACTTCACATTAAAGTAAACCCCCTCATTAACGTAACTCTGAGGCCGGTCTCGTTCGCCACAAGACCCTCTATTAACGTATTTTCTAACGAAACCTCCTCAGAGGTGTACTTACACTCTACACCGCATGAAGGCACTTGTGACACCGAGCAACTCCGAAAGAAAATTTTGACTTCCAACCATTCTAACCCATTGCAGTACTGCCTTTTCCAGATCTTTGCGCTTAGCTGCCTTGAGATGAGCTCGCTTTGTATCGCCACCTTTGCTGACAACAGTGAGAATTGCCTCATTTTCCTTGAGACTTGTTTGGACGGTTGCTCTTGGCAGATCGAATTGCTTGCCGAGCTGTTCAAAGCTTTTGACTTCTGATGCTTAGATCACTTCCTTTTTGATCTCTAGAAAAATGACGCGTCGTTTTTCGGAGTAGACATCTAAATAAGAAAATAGATGAGTAGAAAATATTATGACAATATATGCGTGACAACAATATATGCGAGACAAAAAGAGTCAAAAAATGATTCATAGAAATTTTAATAAATCAACTGTGACTGTTTCGTGTTGTGAGAACAACAAAGTTGAATTTTTCTTTATTCTATGTTACATCGAGAGTGAGTTTGTCGGTCTGGACCAATCCGAGCTGTATGTCAAATCGAAACTCGGTTGTACTACACTATCAAGAACCTTAGAAAGAAGTGCCAAGCGAAGAAAGTGGATTTGCAGAAAAAGAAGGAGTGGCCTAACATAGGACTCTGCCAGTGGTGCTCTTCACGGACATGAATTTTTGGATATTTCACCATCCAGCTCTGACCAATGCTTTGAATGTTTTGCCAACTAGAAGAAGCCTTTTATGACTTCAAAGTCAAAAAAGGTATCAAGTGAGGACATGCTCCAACGGTAGAACAAGTTGACCGATAAAACAGCAGACCTCACGACTCACATCTAAGCATCCAAGCAATTAGCTGGAGTTGGATACCCGGTACACATATACCATGTGTTGAAACCAGCTCAGCGAAAATCTGGATCTGGGTTTCACTGCAGCGAGGTCACGTGACGATGCATTCTCGACTCCGTATGGCCATAGATCTTGTAATGAGGACATCAAACATAACTCTTTTAGTTGATATTGCAGTCAAACTCCTAATTAGCCTACGCTTTTTTACCAATTTGAGATTTAGTTGGTTTACAGAGAAACCCTTGTAACGTGCCCTCCCATTAACGAGCCCCTTATTAACGTAAAACCCTCATTGAAGTACTACGCTAAACTTCGTAATTCCTCCATGTTCCGAAATCATGTTTTTGACCACTTTTTTAGTCGTTTTAGCCACTGAAGCGTACGAAAAACAATATAAATAAACAAAACTCTTTTGAGAAAATATTTTGTCAAAAAAAATTTGTTTCGCATTTTTTATTTTATGTTCATTGTTTGGTCGTTTTCAAACTATTGCTTTGTTTTTTTCAGTACCAGCAATGTCGTTAGATCTTATTACTGGGCTCAGGCTTAGGATAGGCCGACCCCCGTTAGTCCCACTTAATATATCGGTATACATATACCATGTGTTGAAACCTTTTACCAGTTACAACCAAGACATGTGTACCGGTAATTGGATGTTGCAAGGATCGTGATAATACGTATTGTTGGTTAGAATTGGTTTTTTTGTTATTGATAAATAAAAGGCAAAAGAAAAAAACCCGAAAATGGGCAAAAAAAAGTTTTTTGCCCATTTTTGGATCAAACTTTTTTCTCAAAAATGTCTTTCCATGTCCTAAAAAGCCGTTTTTCGTACGTTTCAGTGGCTAGAACGACTAAAAAAGTAGTCAAAACATGATTTTGGGACATGGAGGGCTTACGGACTCCTACCAAGTACTACTCTGCTGGGCCCTGCCCCGATAAGAGACCCTTTCATTGTCAAATTTTTGAACGGCTCTTTGTCGAATCATTCTTGTCTTCATTTTTCTAACAAGTTGGCGGTACTTTCATCGCTCTGCGGTCATAGCGTCTGGCTTTCGCGTTCAGCTTCTCGTCGGGCCGTCGCGTTTAGCTGTCCATTGTACACACCCTGCGGCCATCGCATCTGGCTATCTTTTTTGAGTGTTGCGTTCAGCTATCATGTCTGGCTGTCGCTTTTAGTCTTCTATTGTGGGCACTAAAACGCGACAGCCACAGACAAACGCGACCATTTTTGGGCACCCTTTATTATAACGGCACTATTTACTAATTATAATTATTCGTAAGCGATTTTGAAGACCCTTATGAATAAAATTATTTGTTGCCTGTCAATTAGGAGAAGGCTTCCAGACAATTATTAAATTTTTATTTGTTCATTATTATCAGACCACTTTGAAAGTATGCGAAATTAAATGATAACAATAATATTGTTATTTGCTGAGTCTTGTGGCAGTGTTGCCGAGATTGTTGTTTCCGACCTTCTTAAACTCTGTACTTAAGAACAAGAGATTAATAAGATAATGCTGAAACAAAGCTACATACACTTGAACATACAACATAGAGATAGACATACTCACACAAAGGACCCGCTTTTTGAACAAACATTTTGGACACTACTTGATCCCTTAACATGCGCAAAGGACTTTACGGTTCTATATGAGTAAGCAATATGAAAAAGGAGGGCCTTGGCCTTCCAGAAACTTGCCTTCCAGAAACATACAGCGGCGAAAAAACTTGCGGTCCGATCTTAAAAATGCCGTACTTTTGTCTAGGACAGATATTTTTATGATATCTGGAGTATTTTACGTGGCTTTATATGTCAAATTAGTAGACATATTTCGGCGATTTTCCAATTTTGGATTTTTTTCCCGGCCATTTGAAACCAACTATCCATTATTAACCTTTTCCTAAAGGGCTTTTTACCCAAATCTAATTTAGCCATTTTGTAGAGCGTAAAAAGTTGGGTAGATCTTGCATTTTTCATAAACTCTTGTAAAAAGGATAAAACGTTATGGGCTTCCAAAGCTGCAAATTTTGGCTTAAATTTCGAAAAATCGCCAAATTTAGGCCAAAATTTGCAGCTTTGGAAGCCCATAACATTTTACCCTTTTTACAAGAGTTTATGAAAATTGCAGGGTGTACCCAACTTATTACGCTCTACAAAATGGCTAAATTAGATTTGGGAAAAAAGCCCTCTAGGAAAAGGTCAATAATGGATAGTTGGTTTCAACTGGCCGGGAATGGCGAAAAATGGAAATTTGGAAACTCGCCGAAATATATTGACTAATTTGCTGAGAAAGCCACCTAAAATACTCTAGATATCATAAAACTACCGCTTCTAGACAAAAATATGGCGTTTTTAAGACCGGATCGTATCTTTTTTCCGCCACTGTATCATTTTATCGCTGGAAAAATACTTGCGCAAATGCGTCATATCTCCTCTGGATACTTATGTCGTTATGGTGGTCACCTCAGCAAATTATTATTCAACTTTATTTAAACACATTTTATTTTCAAGCAAAAACTGTTATGCGAAATTTTATTCGAGTTTTTTTTCAGTGTGGTGCAGTTCTTTGCGTATTTTTAACTTCCTGCTTTTGTATATATAGCTTCCATAATGAATGAACTTCGAAATTTAACTCTGGCAAGTCTTTATCGCAGGATTCTCAATTGGGCGGATGGCGAGTTTATAGAATGGTTGCAAATTCTGAAGCTGCTCGGGATTTGCGAATGCGGAAAAACTATGAAGCCCAGAAATGTGAAGGGAGGAAGAAGCTATCCACTTTGGTCTTATGGTCGTCCTTGCCGCGAAAAATGTGGGTTTCTCATCGACACTTTCTTTGAATGGTCTCATTTATCGCTGATGGAAGTAAGGAATTATTGCGACTATCTTAGAAATACGAGTACTTCACAGTGAATCATTCTACTGATTCAGTAGATCTAGAAACAGGAGCAAATACGCAAGCAATTGAATTTATATGGCAGAATTTCAAGCAGCGACACAGCTGTGTGATGAGTATAATATATATCCGTTTTTGTTTGGCGCAAGATGTTTTAAGGAAATGATATTGTCTTTCATTTGTGGTCATAACTTGGAGAGTTGTATCCTTTGGAATAGCTTGAAAAAAAGTTTGAAAGTAAAGCTGAATAATTACTTCGTGCTTGAGAAACGACGACCCCAGCGACACAAGTAGCCTACTTTATAAAAAAACGTGTTAACTTTTTAACTGCTCTTTAAAATGTCTTTTACGCATCTAGAAAAGAAGAGAGCATTCAGAAATAGCTTTGAACAAAAGCCTTAGGCTTTAAGAAGATTCATAAATAGAGAAGACTAGGAGGTCCATTCACTAAATTGAAGTGTAAATTTGGTAATATATATCGACTACTGTGAATAGGTTGTCAAAAGCGGGAATAGAAGGCTAGCAAGTATTAATAGAATAATCTGTAGATTGTAAAACAACTAAAAAGTGTCACGATCGCAAGATATGACTAGAGAAAAATAGGGTAAGATTAACGAAGCCAAAATAGGTGTTCTGGATAAATGTTTTTAAAACAAGGAGATTATGACACTCGCACATTGTCCTCTATAAAAAGTCGTGCGAAAAAAGAAAAGTATACAGGGTATCTTGAAAAACGGCGTTGATCTAAAACTAAATGTTTAGTGAGGTAGTGTATTAGGTGTGTCAATGAAAAGCAGTGCTAGGCATATTACCACTTAAAGTGTGTCCCATTTAACGGTATACTTTTGATGGTAACGTGCCTAGGACTGCCTCGCTCTTTACATTTGAGAATATCAAAAATTAATATTTTCTCGAACATTTTTTGGACCAAAATGTAGCCGTGTATGTCCTCTACAAAGTTGGTGGAGAGCGTAATAAAGTTAAGGACCTATAACGACTAGAGAGCATTTGGTGTCTAAAACTCTTTTTTCGATACAAAGAAAGAGAATTTTTAATGTCCTGTCAAAGTTTGGTTAAAGGTCAAAATGGACCTTTTTGGACAGTTTGAAAAGCCGTGCGGTATTTGTCGCACCACATCGTCCACTTTTTGTAATTTGTAAATACAGGAATGCACTTTTTGGTTATGGCTGCATTTCGAATATTTTTCAGGTATTAGCGAATAATTAATACCCAAAATGGAGAGACCCTTCGAAGTTAATTTTGAACTAGTCGAAATCTCTGAACATCTCAAATGGATACAGACAATAGTGTATAGCGAATTCTACGCGGCAGTGTCTATTATTTTAGACAATTTGACGTGAAATTTTCTTTATTTAATGGACAATATCCGAGCGTTGGAGAATATATTCATTTAGAGAGATAAAATACAGAAAGACTAGGTTGGTTATGTTGGTGTGCCAAACAACTTTAGGGCTACAGCCTCAACAAAAGAACAGTGCTCTACTTGGTCAACACACACCATTATTCCGGAGATGCGGCGGCAGGAATTTTTTATGAGAAATAAGTGGAAGTTAATATTACACCAACGATTTTTCCTTTAAAGTTTTTAGGCCTAGTAGCAAGCAGTGAGCTACCTGGCTCCTCACTTCTTCCTGGCCAAATTTATGGTCAATAAAAACGAAAAAAATATTGTTGAGTGTAAAGCAGTTTAAAGTTCTGCCTTTTTTCAATATGTTGCGCATTCAGCCCATTACTGGTGTTGGACCTAAAACTTTCCCTTGCCTATATTAAGTGTGTGAAACCAATTGTAAACAACAGAAAAGGAACATGAAAGGCAGTTTTGACTTCAAAGAAATATACAAAAAATGTCCCAACAAGTAGAAAGGATCGAATTGGAATACATCAGCGAAAATGAAACAGTTGCGGCAACAATGTTAGTGGAGGGGGAAGCACCAACAAGGGGTAATGTTGAACAACAACAACAGCAACAACAATTGTCTGCCATACACACATGTTGTGTTTGTTTGAGTTCAAAGTTGCACTTGTCACTAGAATCGCAGTTGAGAAAGCTGAGTAAGAGAGAACAACTTGGCCTAGACGAATGTGAAGTAGCCTGCAAATAGGTCACTCAGTTCTGCGACTCGTAAAGAACACACAAAACTGGACTAACCGTCACTTTTTCTTCGTTTCTTGCCGCCTCTAGTCTGACTCCTCCCGTCTCCATCAAAGCCCATGGGTTTTCCGCTAAAATCAATAAAGTTAGAGCTATGTGCTTTTTCTACTCAAACATTTATACCAAGTATTCTAACTATATTGTTAAGGACTAACCACACAGTCACGACAATATCAAGGAAAGGTTGGCTCTATTTTATAATCGAGTCACTATTTGCCTTGGTCCACCAAACTGATTCGAATACTTAATTGTTTTTTTTAATATCTGCTCCTATTTTTAGATGAAGACAGCAATCTTTTGTGTCCCCTCTAAGACAGTGATTTTGCAGCTTTGTGACCAAAACAATTTCGAGCTGCATCCTGGGTACGATAATTGGATACAATGTACTAATATCTTATTAACTTCATCCAAGAACCTTGCCTCATATTTTTCTTGTCTAGAAAATGGGTAAAGTAATGATGGTAAGTAAGGATGATCCACACTAAGGATGCTAGTTCTGCTATTTGGTTACATGACTCTGGCGTTGGTTACATGGTTAAAAATAAAAATAATGATTTTCAATAAATCTGGAAGGGATCAGCTATGGTGACCAACGCAAAAAACAACCCGATGTAAAACAGAGCAGAAATGCTACGATAGATGGAGTTATTTGAGCCGTTGTATCAAAAAATTTTGAGAAAATGCTCTCAAACTCTATCTAGCATAGCAAGCAAAATGATCGTGGTGCTATCACTAGAGATGGAAATTTGACATTTTCGGGGCGGCACGGGAAATAACCCTTTTTAATAATTTTTTCGGAACGTCCCGCCCCGATTCCATCTCTAGGCCCTAGCACACTCCTGCCAATGACTCCTCCATTTGTTTTCAGAAGAGTCAAGGAGTGGAGGGTAGGCAGGGGATGGCAACAACAGCATAATAATAAGTGTCCAAATCTCTCCAGAAGTGTTCAAACGTTATTCTCACTAAATGTGTTGAAAAGTTATTATATCTGGGAGCAGGACAAAATAGGTAAAGGGAAGTTTTACCCGCTGCTGACATTTCTAAAAACAATAATGGGACAAGGAAACTTTTCCCAAATATTATTTTTGCTCCGAAATAGAGATTTGAAGAGGGGGGGGGGG
>JAKMXJ010004520.1:0-10643 GCA_029339935.1 Anguina tritici
AGTCTGCAGCTCTCTTTGTTTGGCCACATGCAACAGGCGGAGCACTCGAATGTAGTCGTCCATCTTTGAAAAGAACAAATTAATATTGATTATCGCGGAAAGAGAGACAATTTTTAGAATAAATTTAAGCGGCGTTTGTATTTTGCGTAACTTCATCGCCGGCCCCCCGCGCCAAATTTTCATGAATTTTAAACTAAGACCAGTGCCCGGTGTCCTGTTTTGAGCCTATGCAGCTATGATCAACAGCCTAGGTGAAACTCATAATTAAAAGACACACTAGAAACAAGCCTCATATTTGAGCCTCACATGTTAGGTGTGAGTCTCATGTGTGAGACTCACACCTCACATGTGAGTTTGATTCTCACATTTCTCATCAACCATCGCACCCTGGCTCACATCATGTTTTGAGTCTGGGTGTTAGGTGAGTTTAGGGTGTGATGTGTAACCGTTTTGAAAACAGTCTTAGATAGGGTGTGATCCAGCCTGAATTTTTCCTTTTCTTTCTTTTTCTGTAAAATATTACTTTTTTCTTATTAGGCTCAATACTATGACCTTTTATGAATCTGCCGCAGATTTTTTACATTTGTGTTACTATCGGGAAATATCACACCACTTACTTTAGAAAACTAAATATATACTACTGTGCAAAAACTAGACTTGCCAAATTAAAATTTAAAGTTTTTTTGTCTTGTTACATTATTTCTGTTTCCTCCATGGCTTTTTTCGGTTTGTAAAAAATGGTTCTAGCCCATTGATTGTAACTTTTTTGCAATCATTTCTATGTTTTAAACTAATCGATACCTTTTCTTTTGTTACAGTTTCAAGTTTTCAGGTCAGAAGGGTGTCTTTCATTTTGGTTGTGATATTTATGTGTGCAAATGTTAGACAGCTATTTTCTCTAAATAGTCGTCATGGAAGCTACAAGATTTTTGGCTTTTTATTTATCGACGCTTTTGTTGTGTGTTTCTAAATCATTCCAAGAGAACCGCAAAGCCCATGAGCTGTGGTTTCACCCAAGCGTCACCAAGGAAATCCAGTCCTGTTTATCAGAAGATTTGGAACAAGAGGTTTGACTTTTTTACCCTTAGCTACATACATTTTTGGCTTTGTAAGATGGTTATTAGTAAGGCTTTGGATAATAGCCTCGATAGCTCAGTGGTTAGAGCATCGGAAGTTAGTATAAGAAGGTCGCAGTTTGGATTTTAGTTGAGAGTGTTTGCAGCCACACTTGCAGATCTGCAGTGTGTACGGGTTTTGACAGCGTGCTCCGTGAGCCAATGTTCTCAAGAAAGAGCTGGCGACTCCGCCGCATATTTTTCCACTACTGTACAAAATACTTGACATTAATTGAATCCTTTACCGTAAAAAAATTCATATTAAAATTTTCTAATGAAAAGTTACCATTTCTTAAAAAAGGTAATCCATAACTTCAAATCAGGAGTTCTAAATTTGTGTCAGAAACATGCCGAATTTTAAGAAAGAGTTGGGAGGGGGCGGGGGATGCGTCCAAAAAATTCTGACAATTTATGACTGGGTACGGGGTGGGTCCTAAAAATAGGCAGTCAGGCTGACAGAATCTATGGATTATCCTTTAGAGAAAAATGTATCAAATATTGATACATAGCTAGGCGTACCTATTCAGCAATAAAGCTTACAACTGAATATTCAGGAACTAGAATCTTTCCGATTTTTCGCAGCTGTGATTGATGCCGGGTCTACGGGTACGCGTCTCCATTTGTTTGAGTTCAGCCACGACATTGAGCAGGAACACAGTCCATTTAAACTAGAGGAGGAGACATTTAGAGAAGTATTTTATGATAAAAATAATTTTAGCTTCTAATCTGGCAACACTTCTCAGATGAAACCGGGTCTCTCTTCTTTCGCGCAAACTCCAGGGCTGGCTGCTGATAGTGTTCGTGAACTACTATCGACTGCCAAAAAGGTTGTACCTGCAAATCTCTGGGTTCATACTCCAATAACTTTGAAAGCTACAGCTGGACTTAGGTTGTTGCCGGGAGACCAGGCAGATGCCATTTTGTCTCAGGTTTGTCAACTTCCATCACATCTTTCCCTGCCTTATCTTAAAAATATAGGTGCAACTAGAAGTAGCTAAAAGTGGTCTTTTGCTCGAAGATGATCAGTCAGTCGGCATGCTTTCAGGTATCGATGAAGGCGTTTTCGGCTGGTTCACACTCAACTATCTGCTTGGTCGATTAAACAGCGGGTTTGATTCTGGTTATTTTTTTCTTTTCCACAAACTTTTCCTAGCTTGAAATGTCTTTAGGACTATCAACGGCAGCTGCTTTGGACCTTGGTGGTGGCTCAACTCAAGTGACTTTCTTGCCCACAAATTTAGATTCCGCTTTGGGAGATCTTTCGTCAGATGCATATTCTCACCAACTGAACCTGTTTGGAAAGGAGATCAAGCTCTACACTCACAGGTTGGGTGCACTTCATTCACTTCTACGCTATTATTTAGTATGATGTGACATTTTTACTCTAATTACAGCTACTTGGGCAACGGCTTGGTGGCAGCTAGAATCGGCATCGCACAGATATCTCCAGAATCAAATGAGGAGTCTCATTCTCTGTTTACCAGTTGTTTTCCGCCAACCTTTCACATCAACGACTGGGACTATGCTGGAAATGTCTGGATAGTTAGGTGGGTTGCTTTTTACATTCTGTCAGTGTCATCTGTATCCAACCAGTCACTTTCACAATTATTGTAGTGCGACGGACGACGCCAGTTTTGAATCCTGCCTCTCGAGCACTCGCCGATATGTGGAATCAGTCAGCGAGGTCGTGTCAATCCCTCAACTGGCCGATAATGACGTATTTGTCTTCTCCTATTTCTACGATCGAGGTCTGCAAGCTGGCTTAATCCAAGGAAGTTCTGAGCAATCGGGTGGTTTTGCTAAAGTCATAGATTACAAAACAGCTGCGCAAAAGGGTATATTTTTAGACATAGCCTTAATGAATTTTTGTCTAGCCTGCAAATTTTTAGCTTGCTCTTCTCCGGCAGAAGAGATAGGACCAGAACATTGGAAACCATGGCAGTGCCTTGATTTGACATACATCTACACACTTTTGCGTTATGGATACGGATTGCCTGACCAAAAATCTGTTCATGTAAGCAAAGTTTAGGATTTTAGTGCTTTTTATGTGTTGCTGAAGAACCTGCAATTAATATTGGTTTGATGCATAATTAAGTGTCGTTTAAACTCGCGGGTTCCTTACCAAACTTGTTTGCCAGTTTCTAATCGATAAAAATACGTGTCAGCAACCATGTTCACATCCGCCATATGATGCTCTACCAGTTCGGGAAAGGACATAGGCTCTTCGAGATCTAGATCGACTTTTTGTAGAGGCTAAAATCAGAGAAGATATAGTCCCTAGGTGGCTCGGACTGTGTATGGCCAGTTGACAATGTTTTTTTCAGTTTTTTGTATTTTTATGAAGACTTATTAAGACCCATTTTTGCTAGGATTTTTTATTCTGAGGGCCACCAGTAGTCAAAATGTCATCAGGAATCCAAATATAAACTATGTTTTCAGAAATGACACTTTTTATTGGTAAGATATGACCAAAAATTGGATGCTGATTGTTTTAAAGTGACAGTAGCCTAACCTTTAGTCACGGCTCGGCAACTAAGCATCCTTTTGGAATTATGCTCTCAGATTCGGTTTGTCGAGGAGACTTCGCCTACCCGGGGCCCTGAGAATGACACAGTCCGAGAAAAAATGTTTACTTTACATACAAATACAAAAAATTTTGAATAGAAACCATTACTAACTGGCTGGTTTTCGGTTCTAATGTTTCAAGGAGAGTGACACTAGCCTAAATTCTCCCACCGAGCACTGACTATCATCTCAAACCAACCCCCCAGGAATTGGCAGGCAGGCACGGTCTATGATGACTTGGATGAGGGCATGGGTGACCTGAAAACGTGGATTCGGTAGAAGTATGGGGACTGAGGCTTCTAGGCCCGTGGTATCGGTCGACTGCCGGTCAAGTGGGAAGCAGTGCTTGAAGTAATCGGTGACTATGCTCCGGAGTAGTCTTCTATCAAAAAATATCAGTAGGAAATGAAATGCATATATGATCGCTGAAATAAACGATACCTAGCTAGGAATCAACTTTTTTCACATTTATCGGAAAAAATAGGCTTGGAGGACCGAAGAATTTTTTTCTGTTCCCAACAAACTCATATAGACCCAATTCTATGTGGTTAGCTCAAAACATTTTATGTACAATTCAGCTCACGAAAAAGCTGAAACAAAAAGAGGTTTCGTGGGCTCTCGGCGCCGGCTTTCACCTGCTCAACTCCTACCACGGCAAAAGGGTTCGAGAGAAAGATGGCAACAACAAATCCAAGCAGAAGAATGCACCTTTCTCGTCCACCCAACAAAAACAAATGAATATTACCAACAACCAGTCAGGTGGTTTCATCCAACAACTAGTGTACTACATTAGTGATGCTGCTACCCATGTACTCGTCTATTTAAATCTTGCTTCTTGTGATCATTGATCTTTCAATTTTTTCGCCAAACTACAAGGTGGCGCATTATAAGCGCCCGAGGCTGTCTTGCCATAACTTTTTTAATTTGCGCATTTTTCCGTGATCTCTCTTTTATTCGACAGAGGAGTTATCAACAAACAGAGTAGTGCCAAACATGCCAATAAAATTTTATTCGAAACATTCGAAAAAATCAATAAAAGAAACTAATATGCGCGGAGAGTGGAGCGGTTCTTCAGCATGAGAATAGGGGGAGGGGGTATTGTTTTTCATGAGCCCAATATCGAAAGTGCTGGTTGATAATGCCGTCATGCTGGTGGAAATGAGTCTCATCTGAACAAGCAAATTACGAGAGATGCTTGAAGCTGCAAAATACAAACAAGAAGCCTTAAAAGCCTTTTTTCCGATCCTCTTCTTGGTCTTCAAATGACCTTCTTGGAACTTGGAATACTACGCCTTGCTTCTCTTTGCAACTGGCGCTGTAGCATTGCGATCGACTGCATGGAACTCCCTTTGATATCTTTATTAAAAGTTTTCGGCGCTCTTGCGCTCTTCGGTGAACCATTCGACACACTTTGACCGTTCTTTGGGCGAATAAGACATCTGAAAAGACACTTTTTTGACAAGACCGAAAATCTTGAAAAACCAGCACGGCAAAAATAAAGACTTGGTACCATTCTGTTTGCTAATAACTCCTCTCTCGAATGAAAAAGAGATATCGCAAAGGGAAGGAATTCAAAAAATTGATGCATAAATGAACTCGGGCGTTTACAATGCGCTACCCTGCAATTTTTAAAAATCGAATTTATTAATATGCGAATTGATACATAAACAGGTAACATTACCAGCTGTCGAACCTTTTTTACTAATTTATCCAAGATAATGCTGCCTTGGTCAGAGTTTTCAAAACCACGCCTCCATATATTCAATCGCTTTGCGCACTAGTCTCATATGTTTTATGCTGCTTAGGCTTAGGCGAGGAAGTAGTTGAGGAAAGAACCTGTCCAATGAGTCTGTTAAAGTGTAGTTATGTAATTATAACTTCTGGCAAAATCAATGTAAACAAGGTGAACAGTTTTGTGCAGTTTACCCTGTTTTAAATCATACTCAGGGTGACCAGAATGTCAGATAAACCAGCCATTTGCCGGGGTTTAAGATTTTGATACACACAACTGTTAATTAAAAATGGGCTTTATGGTCCATCTCTGGACTCTTTAACGCGAATCCGTTGAGATCTGCTACAAATTATACTCAGATGATGAGATATGGCCTGAGACATCACAATAAACCAATTTTTCAACGAGGTCTCTGAAAACAGCTGTGTCTCAGCAACCGTAAATAATTTATAGCAGGTCTCAAGGGAATGGGATTTAGAAGGACATTTTGGTCTAGAAGTTATAGATCAAAATTAGAGATCAATATGATCAAAGTTATAGGTCGAAAAGTTCGAATTCTTATTCAAATATTCAAAATCCCGCCAGAAAACCCTCGTTAATCGACTATCGCTAACCAAGTCTTTGCCCATTTTTCAGTCTATTTTTATTGAGAATCCCGGGGTTTTCAGTTTTTGCCAGGTTTGTCATAATTTTATTCTGGTCATCTTGATCACACTAAACATTTTATTCAATATTTTAGATTAACTACACTTTTTAATCCATAGGAAATTTCATGAGACACTTGATTATATATGAATAGATAAAATTACAACAAAAAGCTATAAAAGATAAGGTTGAAGTTGCGTGAGTTCCTAGTTTCAAAACCGGTTTTTCAATATGTTAACAAAAATTCTAAACAAATGTGTTCATATTCCTACATTTATTTGTGTTCGAATTTTTAACAATCCCTTTACACCATATCTGTTCATATCAGTTTATCCACCATTGGTTGTGATATAGCTTTTGTTAAAGTCTTTGTAGGATTTTTCCTCACATGCTTACTTTTTTGGTTGTTCATTGTAAAATCTCTATTAGAAAAAGTTTCCGTTGTTCGCAAATTCTTTGTGGCCTTTTTTACCGCGACTTTTTTAAATCGCAACACTTTTTCTTTGGAAAAGAGATAAAAAATTGGAGAAGAACCAAAATGTTAAAAAGTCAAAAAACTTTTATTCGGCAAAGGGGACCTTTTTCGTTAAGAGTATATAAAGTTTCCTTGACTCTTTGAAGCCTATTTATGTAATGTGTTTTTTGCTTGGGATCGGGTTAAATCAGTTACAATAATTTTTTACCGGGCGAGGCAAAGGTTCTTGATCACTTTTAAAATATTATTACTAATTATGATATGTGCTCTATAACAAAAGGGTGTTTCATGTAATTTGAACGCCTGTTTTCTCCGCTTTCATTTGATATATAATCTGGCTCTCATATTGTATAAACTTATTTTTAGAAATGAGCGATTTAAAACCGGCGATTATCAACCTCCATCAGTAAAGGGAAAAGCTAGCGCGAGATCATCGGCTTCTCAGAGTTCCGATAACAAAAGATCAAAAATCTATAAAAATATTGGAAGAAACGAAAAGTGAAGCAAGCAAGAAGCGGTAGAGTGGTCACAGCCAACAATCGAATCAAGCGCAGAAAGATTAACAGGGAGTTGTGCCACTGAAGAGGTCATCAGGAGGAGCACTTCAACATTCGGAAGCACCGGAAGCTCGCCAGGCAGCATGGTACTTTGGAGCAATCTGTTCAACGAATGTCCAAGGGCCTCAAATCAACAAAAAAGACAGAAGGATTACTATAAAATGAAAAAGGAAACAAAAAATCGAATCGGAACTGTACCCTATGGATTTATTGCTGGTTGTCACCAAGAAATTATCTTTACGGACAAGATTACGTCAATGTTGAACAAGCCAGAAACTCTTAGAGCGACAGAATTTGCAGAGTAAGAGCAAAACAAGAACATAACTGTATCTAATGAACATAGAAAGTATGCTGGTAAATACTTTGACGAATTCAAGGACTCAAATAATTTCGTGACGATACATTTATTTCTATTTTTCAATCCCCTTAACTCCTGTCGTTCTATTCGAGACAATACGGTATAATACCATTTTGTAAAGGAGAAAAAGGGCTTTCAAGTGACACCAAACACGCTGCTTGATAAAGCACACATCATAATTAGAAATTATAAGAGTGGTAGGAGACTTTTGCCTCAACCTGTACTAGCTTGCTATTAGGCTATGTAATAAGTCCTGTCCGTCAACCCTCAAAGACTTTGTCTATGCTCACTCCAAAGAAGGATTTTTCTTTTATATCTCATTCTTCTTGTTGTTGCTTGAAGCAAATTCTAACGTTTTTTTCGACATTCACATTCACCACGTGATGCTTTTTCTGTTCGCTACTCAACAAACTTCGCAGGATAACGATCAGTTCTTCTCCTACAAGCCGGCTGGATTTTACGTCAAGGGGATATCCCGTCTGCAAGAACACTGGGAGAAAGTCACAGAAGTCGAAGGAGACTATTTTGTTGATTAGATGTCATACTCTATCTTGATTAAATCCTTATTTGGATGAGATTTGAACCTGAACCTTTTGAAACAGACAGGACTTATGACATAGCCTCATATTTTAAACAAAATATTCTGTGTGTCATCCGGTTTGTAGCGGGTGATCTATCTTTGCTCGTTTAGCCCATTTATTGTTATATCTAAAGTCTTTATTTTAAAACACATACAGTCTTGGGCATGCCTTGATTTTGTCAACCGCCACATCGGCCATCACCCGGCTGATTAATTTCCGGTTGATAACCGGTTGATAAAAACAATCAACTGGTAGGCCACCGGCACTAGCAACCGGTTGATTGCGCCGCTTGATTGGCCAAGACTGAACTCATACTTCCTAACACAAACTTGTTGATTATAAAGTAGAAGTGTTTAAGAGGCTTATGAAATTCTGAGAAAATAAACTATTTACATTTATGTCATTTTTAAGGTGCATTATTTTCATAGTCTTTGTGTAAAGGCGTAGAGTTTCTCAAAGAGTGGGAACTGATGTCCAAACAACCGCTTTACCTTGGGTGCAGTAGGCCATTTGTTGTAGTTGGAGCAATAGGTGAGGCGCATCATCTTGTAGTAGTGGACCAGCTTTTCCTGACGCCAAACAGGGCACTTTCTGAACTTCAGAATTGTAGGAACTGAAGCTTTAAGTGCGTTATATGACGCTATGAACGCCTAACCCCGTACCATAAGGTCATCCAAAAAGTGGCTTTAAGCATTACTAAGTTATTTTTGTACGCTAAAAACGATAAAAACGGTGTTTGAGACGCTTTCCTGCATAAACATTTTTTTGTCAATTTTTTTTGAAAAAATTGACCAATAATTGATTTTTTGCCTTGATTCCCCCAGGTAAACCACGTCTTTAGGGTACCTGAATTTCCCAAGAGGGATAGAAAAGATAGGATTTGACCATACTTTTGAGTCTGTGAACCACCGCATATAGAAACTCTGGTATGCATGTTATTTTTATGCATCCAGAGCTATTTTCGAGTGATTTATGTCTCAGTCAACACCAAGGGCCCCTAGGGTTAAGGTTGCGCGCACAGACTTATCTGCCAGATGAATCCGAACAATCTTATGATGATAAATGTAGTTAGAGACTTTTTTCCTCTTTCTATTAATCAAAACATAAGTGGGTATCTATAGATAAGGTGTTTACCTTGGGAGACCAAGGTAAACACCTTGGGGAAGGCGGTTTAGCTGCTAACACTACATCCATTTTCTTAATTGTAAACAGAGTTACGAGCAATTGATAGAAATAGACACCAAATTTTTTAAACTTTCTATTTTCTCGCGTGGATTCAAAAGTAACATGAAAAATTTAAACAGCTTTGTAGAAGACTTCAAGGACTAAAATTTTGTTTATTAACCTTTAACTATGAAAAAGGTAGTCGGGAGGGATTTCGGGATCGGAATTTTTAAAAATTATCGATTTCGGGACAGCATTTTGGCTTTGATTTGGGTCGTGCGGGATCGGGATACCGTCCCGTTCCTATCACTACTTTTAACAGATCTCAACTTCCATTTGAAAACCACTCTATTTTTGCGGAGGGATCGATAGAAAAAGGGTAAGTTTGTTTAATCTTTCTCTAATAAATTATTTTTTTCAATACATAAATGGTCTTCATTTGTATTTTAGATAGTCCCTCAATGTTTTTACAAGCGGGTCGCGAAGATAGTTGTGCCACTACACGACACTGACGAAAAGTGGTGCTTTGAGATGATTGCAAGCCATCTGAAATCCAAGTACGGGATCCGAGCCATTTATCGGCGTGTAAAACATCCGAAGCTATTAAAAAGGAGCGGGAAACGTCGAGATGGTAGGTGTTTCTACAGTTTAGCGTGTGCTTTTTGTGTTTATGATTTAGAACTGATGGAGAAGAATCTCAAAGGATCCACTAATCTCACAGCCCAACTTGGACTAGGAGGTGTGCACGCGGTTTCACGGAGACCAGCATAAATAGATCTAACAGCTTTACGTGCTTTTTCTTGTAGCTTTTCTTTTTAAACTGCTCATTTTGCTCGCCTCTCTGCCGAAAAACTGTGGATCTCGCCTTGAGATGTCAGAAATTATTTGAAATTAGCCAAGAAGCAGCAGAATTGGAGCGTTGACGAATGGAACAGCGTGATTTGGTCGGGTGAGAACAAGTATAACATCGTGGGCAGTAATGCGAAAAGCAAGATTCTGAGGGCTATCAAGTTAGTAGAAAGCAATATCATGGCTTGAGGGTGTTCTTTCTGGCATGACATAGGACCTCTTCAACTTGTCGATTGAACTATGAACCGCTTTCAATATCACGAAATCCTTTAAGAGACATTGATGAGGTCCTGCTCTATTTTGTTTTACACATGACTACTTTGACCAAGAAGCGCCGAGTCATCTCTCCGCAAGTCAAGAAACGTATTTTCAATGATTCAGCGGACAAGAATCTGACTGATCTCAGCAAGTATTTCGAGATGCAGCTGGCGGATGATCCTCTTTTGGAATATCTTTGAAGGGTATTACCCCTAAATATTACTTCATATACCCTTGAGGGGTCTGAAGCCAGGTGGTTAAAGTACCCTCCGAAAGGGGGCATTGCCCCCTTTCGGAGGCCAAATGCCCCCTCAAAAATTTTCCAGAGGGGGCATTTATGCGAA
>JAKMXJ010004647.1:0-11310 GCA_029339935.1 Anguina tritici
CAACTATGCGATTTCACTGCTAAACAGCTAAATAAAGAAGAAACAGCTGGAAACTACCAGAAATATGGGACAAGAGAGTCCTCCACAGATGTGGCCATGCAGCGCATCCAACGCTCTCAAAGCCAGGCCACAGAGCAAACATCTACCTATGTCCAAAATATTCTTGTGCCTCAGCTATCTTGTGATATAGGAGAAGTGTTTCCAACACAAGCAGGTGCGGCATTCTCCTCCCACACTCCTCAACAACAACCCATAACAACTGATTTGCTTTCAGATCAGACAGTTTTCCAAAGAGCCTTTTCTGTTCCTGCTGCTGCTCCAAAACTACAGGAAAGGGCGTCTATATTTAAATCTCTTCTTCCTTGGACACAGCAACCATCCGAAATATCTGTTCAGAAATCACTCTCCTCACCTGCAGTTAATCTCAACAGCCAACAAAAAGTGGCGGATCAGTCTAATCAAATGAATCTAGCATCCAGCGCTCTGCAAGAATCTCAAGAAAAACAACAAAACACTTTGCTTAACTACCAAATCCTGGGTGTTGCCCCTCCAGTCCAGCTGAATCTATCCGAAAAAACGATGGACACCACCCATCTAAGCATTAAACATGCAAATCAGGAAGAAAGCAGCATGGCAGCGACCTTATCACCCATCCAAATGACTGAAAATAAGGCCCAAATGAGCAGAAAAATAGCCCAAGCTGCAGACAAACTGCATCGCCAATTCAGTATTGAAGAGAGAAGTGTGCAAGGTCAAATATATGCTTTTAAAAAACTCTTGGATGTGCAGGAGGAAGAGACTGTGTTGCCTGACAACTCTATCCAAGAGCACCAGTTGAGGGTGCAGGAACAGGGCAATACAGAGGTCTGGACTGGAGCCACCTTCGTGCGCAAGGTCAAGGAGGTGACCAGGTCTGAGTCGGATGTGGCTCTGGCTAGTAGGAGGAAAGTGGAGGAGTGGCTAAGGTCTAGATCGGCTGAGGTGGAAAGCTTGCAAGAGGGTTTTGACTTGGAGCAAAAAGAAGATAAGGACTATGTGGGGCTGGCTGCAAGAAGTGCTGTCTCAGAAACAGCTTTGTTGAATGTTAAAGCAGCTGGAGATGTGAAAGTTGAGGCTTTTTTCACTGAAATAAGTTCTAAAGCAGTATCTGACCAACAAGCAAAAGCTTTGAAAGCAGCTAAACCATATATGGCATCAGATTTAAGAGCCAGCGAAGCTGGAGAAACCACTGCAAATCTGCTGCACTCCGTTGAGTTAGTCGATGGACAGGCTGTTTCTACTGTCTTGCATCCTCACCGGCCCAAAGAAATGGCTCTTAAAGGCACCAAGGCGTCTGGAGAAGAGTCGGCAAATGTACTAGCTGAAATTTTGCACTTACCAGAACACTTGGCTACTAAACAAAAATCAGCTGCCGAGATTACTGATCAAGCTGCTAGACAGTTCTCGATCCAACAGCAGCAAATGGTTGAGGGTTTGAGCAGGCTAGGAGATGTAGGCACTGCTAAAGAGCATGTGGTAATAGACTCTTTACTACAAAAATCCAGCTCCACGCAGCAGGAATTTTGTGACCAGCGAGTGGAAACTGCAGTGGACTTCCAACGAGTTACACAGCTTAACAGAGGAGAAGCTGGAGCTGTACAAAGCTTGCTAGATGCAGGCAATAATTTAGTTGAAAGGCTTGAGACTCCAGCTGCTGGAGATCTAGCCACTTCCAATCTGGTTGTGCTGAGTCAGAGACAAGACGACAAGCAAGTCCAGTATAAAGTGTCTCTGGGTCGGCAACAACAGCCTGCTGAATTGAGTTCTAAAACAGCTGGAGATGTTTCAGTTGAGGCATCACCAACTCAAATAAACTCTAAGGTTGTATCTGACCATAGAACACAAGTATTGAAAGCAGCTAAAGCATATGATGCATCAGGTCTACAAACCAAAGAAGCTGGTGAAGTCACTGCTAATTTGGTGCATTCCATTGAATTAGTGGTTGGGCAGGCTGGTTCAGCTGCTTCACAGTCCGAAATCCAGAAATCTATTGCTGATAAAAGGGCAAAAGCCATTGAAGAAGAGTCAGCAAATGTGCTAGCTGAAGTTTCTCGTGTACCGAGCGGGCTTAATATAGAACAAAAGTTAGTTGCTGAAATAACCGATGAGTCCGAAAGACAATTCTTCATCCAACAACAGCAAATGGTTGAAAATTTGAGAAAACTTGGAGACGTTGGAGCAGCTAAAGAGAAGGTGGTCAAAGACTACATAGTTGAAAAATCCAGCTCCACACAGCGGGAATTTGGCGACCAGCAGGTAGAAACCGCAGTAAATCTCCAGAGAATCGCCCAGGCAAAGCAAGGGGAAGCTGGAGCTGAGGAAAGCATATCCCAATGTCCAGCAAATCTGGCTGAGAGACTGCAGACTGCAGCAGCCTTGAATTTACTGACTGATAAACCAGTTGAAATGAGTCAGAAAATGGCTGAAGAAGGTGTGCAGCACATGGTATCTATTGGTCAAGATCAGATCAACCAACCATCATTCTTTTTTGTTGCACCTGGAGATGTTTCAGTTGAAGTATCACCAAATCAAATAAGCTCTAAAGTAGTTTCTGAGCAAGAAACCCAGGCTTTAAAAGCGTCTAAAGAGTTTGAGGCACTAGGTCTACAAGCCAAAGAAGCTGGTGAAGTCATTGCTAATTTGGTGCAGTCCATTGAATTGGTGAATGCTCAAGCTAGTTCAGCCATTTCACAGTCTGAAATGCACAGCGGAAGGGCTCTAAAGAACACTGAAGCATCAGGAGAAGCCCTTACAAATGTGTTGGCCGAAATGCACCAATTAACCAAAGAGAGCACAGTGGGTGAAAAGCGAGTGTCTGAGGTGAGTGATTACTCCACAAGGCAGTTCTCCGTTGAACGCCAGCTCACGGAAGAGCATCTCAACAGAATTCAGGATGCTCAGACAGCGAATGAGTATGTAGTCAAGGACTCCACAACACACAAGTCTAGTTCCGCGCACCGTGAATTCGGTGAGCAGAAGGTGGAAACTGGGGTCACTCTCCAAAGAATCATCCAGCAAACCAAATCACAGGCTGGGGTTGAACATAGCCGGTCCCAATCTGCACTAAATCTAGCTGGAAATCTAAAAACTCTAGCAGCTTCAGATTCAGCCACTGGAAAACCAGTGGAATTGACTCAAGCACAAGCAGAAGGTTCTGCTGAGCACAAAATATGCATACCTCAGCAAGAGCCATATCAGCAACCATTTTCACTAGCCTCAGCCACAGACATTTTCAAACAAGTGGAAACCACCCAAATCACTCGTGCCCCCTCAGAATCCCACATAGAGGCTCTCTTAACCACCTCAAATGAAACCAAAACAACTGTTAAATTAAGAGAACAGTCTAGCCAAGAAGCCAATTTGTCGGTTTTGTTGGAAGTTGTGGAAGGAGACTTGGGAGCATGTACTGTATTTCCACAAAGCGGAGATATCCGAGCACTGGCAAACACAAAAGCAAGCTCTGAAGCCAGCATTGGTTCTGTCCTAGAACAGACCAAAATGGGGGGTGTGGCAGGCAGTGGTATAGAGGCTGTAATGGCGGATTCTCCACCCACCCAACAACTCCTTCGCCAATTTAACATTGCCCAAAGCACAATTCACAGCCAACTTATTTCAGAAGATGTTGAAAGCAGAAGGAGTCAAGAAAAAGCCGTTCTTCTCGCTTACTCCAATCAAGGAGAGCAAAAAAGTCAGCAGTTCCGCCAATTCGAACAGCAAGAAACTGGCACTGAAGCTGGCTGGACCAGGCTACAATCCACTAAATCCAGGAGTGGAGAAGCAGAAAATGTGATCGGAGCTCTACAGGGTGTGGTAGCCCAGCCACTAAACACTTTTGCAGCTCAGGAACAGAGTGTTGAAGTTGAGAAGGTGTGGATGCAGCCCTCCAAACAGGTGGAAACAGATAATTTGCACAGACAAATCATGGTGGAGACCACTCAACTCTTTGCTAAATCCTCCAAAGAAGAGAAAATTGAGTCGGAAAATGCTCTAAAAGCCTCTTCACTTGAGCTGAATACTCAATTCCTGGGACATCAACCTAATATAGATGAATCCAGAATGAGGATCAAAGAGTTTGGAGATGAAAACCAGCAACTCCAATCCACCATTGATGTGGTAGACACAGATTTGACTACTCAAAAACTGCTTAGTGACAGTGAAAAAGCGGTCCACAGCATTTCTACCAAAGCTTCTGGATTGGCAGAATCCACCCAAACTGCCACACTACAAAGGCCAATTGCTTTATCAGCAAGAGTGGCTGTTGTGCAACCTCAGAGAAGCTCAGGAAAGGAGCACACCAGAAGGGCATTCTCCATCCAAAGGGACTCAGTGGAGGCTCTTTTGGAGAGCAAAGAAGGTGAAAGTGTTTTCATCGAAAGAATTCTGCCTGAGAAGACTCTATCTGGACCGATTGCTTCAGCAACTCCACTGAGAGAGTTGCAGAAAGAAGAAATACAGTCTGCTGCTTTCTTGTGTCGCCTGACCTCCTCTGCCAAAAAGAGAGCAGTAGGCATTGAGAACAACCTGAAAATAGCTAGGTACTGGCAAGAAATCCTGAGCACCAAGGCTATTCAAACAGTAGTTGCTGAAAAACAATACGACATAGTCAATCTGCCCAAAGATCAAACGGCTGGAAGCAAAATTCTGAAAACCGGCCATCAAGAGAAAATAGCCAAAAGCATGATTGCCAGCAAAGACGAGTCCACTCAAACAGTCACTGGACAATTCACCAACCCATATTTGACCGACTTACAGCAGTCCATCACCTGCACAATCGCTCATTTCCACAACGAGACAGTGGTGAACTGGTTGAGAGAACAGGGTGGAGCAGACCAGACCCAACTCACCCAAATCCAGACAGTCGATGTGGACCTGGAGACTGAGTGGGTGAGGGCAATGAGTCCTTTGGATGCCCAGTGCTTCTCCACCAAAGCAGCAGGAGCGGAGAATATAAAGCTGGAAAAAGGAGACCTGTCTAAACAAGACTCTCAGACCAGTTTCTCCACCATTATTGGTGTCAGCAGAAAAGGAGATCGAGAAGAACGAAAGTTCCACGTCTCACATTCCCAGATGAACCAAAAATTTGTCCAAGGTTCAGCATCCAGTTCTGAAGCTAAAACCAAGTTGTCACTCAAATCGCAATCCCAAAGTTTACCTCTAAAAGTGCATGAGTTTGGTTCTAGCTCCTTGCAAACAGGTGTTTATTTGGCCCAAATACTTGCCAAGAAGCTGGGCAAAACAGTGGCTGATCATGTGCTATCTGTGAGCCACTCCCTATCCCAAACGTTGCACACCCAAGCTGTGGCTGATGCAGCCTCCATAGCCACTTCCACTTCCATTCAATGGAGTGGCAAAGAGCCTCCAGTTGTCATCTACAAGAAGTTGAAGCAAGATAGAAAAGAGCAGATCTCTTTGAACACCAGGTCTAGCAGACAGGAAAATGTCAGCTTTAGTGACCAGTTGATTGGAAACCAAACACAACCTCAAGACCAAGAAACTGAGCGTGAATTAAAAACAGCTAGAAAAACTACACAATCCAGTCAGGCATTAAAGGAGTTTGGGCATGAGCCAATAGACATACTAACCCAGTGGAAAATGGTGGACAGAGATCTGGATGCTTCCACCCAACTCAGTACCATTGTAAAATCCACTGCTAGATTGGTTACTTTGGAGACCATGGACCAGGTGCAAAACATACTGGAGCAATGGCAAAAGCCCGAGTCCAAAGCTTTGCTTATCCATTTTATCCAGTTGGCTAATTGCAGTGGACCTGCCCTCAGAGCATTCCACATTGAGTCAACGGCTGTGCTTAATGTTTCTATGACCTCTAAAATGGATACCCAGCCAAATAAGGCTGAGAAAATAGTCAAAGAAAAGAGATGTGCGCAAGGCAGAGAACTGTTGTTGCGAGAGTTTGGTGTGGAGTGGCTGAATGCAGTGGTGGCACTGCATTGTGTGCCCCGCCACCGCCCTCCCACCCTTCCACCCACATTCATTTGGGCTGACAGTCTCAGAATTTCAGCTGCACCCATGAACCTGTTGAGTGGACCATCTGTGGCATGCTCTGCCCACATCATCCAGCCCTTGGCCGCCATTCCTGCAGTCAACAAACTGATCCGCATCTCTAATTACTCCATTCCAGCCCTGCTGGTCACCGAAGAAAGCTCTGAAGAGAGACGTAAATTACTGGTCGATTTGCAGAGACCATTGGCTCAGATGCTGGCCACAAACAAGGTGGTTAGCATTGCGAATGTACTCAGTGGCGGAAAATTGGCTGTGGAAGAGTTCCAATTCGATGAATGCTTGCTCTACATTGATCTAACCACCAGAGACATCAAATACCTAGATTTCGGCACCGTTTTAGCAATAGCTAGAGCACTGGAAACCCCATCCACACTCAAAACAAAAGCTGCTGGAGACGAATCTCTAACAATTTCCGAGCAATGGGACAGAAAAGAGGGCAAGGAAATGGCCAATAACTTAATAATAGTAGCTAGAGAGGGTGATGCCACTGTCAAAAAATGCAAAGAAGCAGGAGATGAGGTCATTCAGCTAGGATATGTTTACAACAAACAGCCTATAAACCTACTCCAAGACCTCTTAGTCAAAGACTCTAGACACGGCGGATCCTACGCTCTTAACACTAAAGCTTCCACCCAAGAAGATCGACAGCTAACCTGCCAGCTCACCCACAAGTTAGAGGCTGAAATAATGCGCAAGAAGATGCCATACAAGTTCCGCCTAGAAATCCAGTCCATGCGGCTACTGGAATCCACCCAAGAGAATGCGGACATACAATACTCCATGCAAAAGCCACTGGCTGTGGGTGCTGTAAAAACGCTAAGAAAATGCGCTCAAAAAATAGCTCCTGCGATGCTCAAGTGCAAAGAGGTCAGCTACCAAGAAGAAAAAGTGCATTATGACTTGAGTGGACCTCCAGACAGAGAACGCCACTTGACAGCCTCCAAAACATTGGATATTCCGCTGGAAGGAGGAATTCAAGTGCTCAGCGCTCCAGCTGCCGAGGAAACTATTCTGGATGTGGTTAGAGAACTGCATAAAGATGCTCAATTTGCTGTCTTTGTCCATGTTGTGGTGTGTGCAAACGAAGCTGTTCCTCAAGTGCTGTCTTCCAAGGCCTCTACCTCCATAACCACAAGGCTGAACAACGCCTGGAGACGAGAAGACCAAGCCGAAAAGGATGGTTTGACCATCAAAGACAAGAACAGACTGCCTCCTTGCGATTACAAATGCAAAGAGTCGAATGAAATTGCTGAGACCAGCTACCTAGGCTACACCAAGGAAGTGGCTAATGAGGTGATTGGCACCACACAAAAAGAAAAAAGATTTGGTGGCCATCTAAAACTAACCACAGATGCCGCTCAACAAACAGATGCCACTTTCATAAGAGAACTTGCGAGTACCCATCTCCAGGTGGCACATTGCTCACAATTGGTGTTGCAGGCCAATCAAGCCACCCCATTGACCTTTTCCACCCGCTTTTCCAGCCTTTTAGACCGGTTTATGCAGGTCCAACTGCAAAGGACGGAGGACAGAGAGCGAGTGCACAGGGTTTGGGGGTCCCGACCTACCCTCCAAATAAAACACGGTGTGCAAGAGAGTAGTCAAGAACACCACCAAGTGCACTGCCAATATACTAGACTTGAGTCCACTGCTGTTTCAGAGCTTCTCATCCAAACACCTAATGTGGGAGCAGGAGCTGTGCTGCACACCACAGCCAGTTCAGATTCCAACCAGGGACAGGTGTTCAATTTAGTCAGAAGGAGGGATCCTTCTCCCGCAGGTCCTAAAAAATGCATGAAGTGTTCTAGAAGCATAGCTCCTGCCTTCTTCTCTACTCTGGAATCAAAATCTGCACAAACTGTGATGAATGAGCAATGGACCAAGGAGGAAAGCAAGGAATCAGTGGAACTACTCAAAAAATGTGCTAATGAAGGAGTGCCTTGCACACTTAGAAACAAAGAGTCTAGCTCCATAGATCAAGTAGCCAATTTCCAGTATTCCAGGAGTGAGAGCAGCGAAGATGCTCCTTTGCACACTGTCTGGCAGAGTCGATTTGGCGGAGCTTTTGTGCTTTCAACATCTTCAGCCAAAGAGGCTCTTACAGAGCTAGCAAATGGAACTTTGCAGAAAGTAAATCAACATCCAACAGATTTGTCAGCCAAAGACCACATAATCGACGAGATTAGAAGAGGAGAACCTCTGCTTCTTTCCACTAAAGCTTCTGGCCAACAAATTCTGGTGTTCAATTGTGCTTTGCAAAGAGTTAGTCCCGAGGAAAAAAGACAACACCACCAAAAAGCTGCCAACAACTACCCCCAACCAATCAAATGCAACATTCAAGAGAGTCAAGCTCACAGCGAAACACTCAATTGCAGCTACAAAAAGGAGTTGCAGGCAGGTGGGGTGGACTTCACCAGATATATTACCAGGTTTGGAGGCCAATTTGCGCTTGGAGCCAAAAGAGCTGGCGATGCAACCACTTCTTTGGAGAAAAACAACCTAGAAAACGATTCTCCCAGACATTTGCAAGCCTCCAAAACCATTGATATAGGCAATCAGCCAGTGGGTGGACCATTTGTCTACCGTTTTCCATCAGCTGCGGAAGCATTTGTAGCACTAACACAGCACCTACAACCAGCTACACTAATCAACGAAAAAGACTTACAAGCATCCACAGTCGTTAAAATACCCTTGAAACATGGTGTGCTCCCCACTCTAATGGTCCAAGAACCCATTTTCACCCACCAACACATCAACTGCAACTACCAAAAAATTTTAGAAAATCTAGAATTTACAGAGACACGTCAACAACCCAGGGATGGAGGTCATTTCCATCTTTCTACGCCTGCCGTATCCACTTCCCAAACCTCGAAAGAAATTTTGCTGCACAACCCATTGGCTGATGCCACATCCCTAGAAGCCTCTATCTTTGTCCCAATCGCTCAAACCATCCAGCCAGCTCTGCTTTCCAGCAATGCTTCAGGCTTTGAAACCACCAATACTACCACTCAACTACAGAAAACAGAGCAGAGAATGGCTGCGCCACAGTTTAAACTAGTGACAGCCAGAGCTTTTGAAAACCCTCCTTCCATCAGGGTCACAGAAAGCAGGGAGATTGAGCAGCTCAACAACGTCCAGCTGCACAAGCCAGAGCAGTTCGCGAGTCCCGAGAGTTTCATTCAAAAAGAGGCCAGATGGGGTGGTCAGTTTGCTCACTCTACCAAGGCAGCTCAAACCAGTGGTGCTACTCCTGTTACAGCTGACTGGAGCAAGGAAGAGTCTAGATTATCCTCCAATAATTGGGTCATCTATATACCCAACAATGCTGATTTGGTACATCCCTTCAACTGTGGAGGATCTACTTCTGTAGAGACTACAATTAATGCATCTCTAACAGCTACGGTTGTGGCTACCGGACAAGATGAGCTGGTGATCAAAGATATCAACAGATGTCCTGCACCACCGCCGTGGCGCTCCGTTGAAAGCAGTCAAGAAGAATTGACTAGCAACGTTGGGCTACAAGCATCCTCCAAGAAGGAGGATGAATTTGATTTCACGGTTAAAATTGCTGGACAAGGTGGCACCTACAGTCTACACTGCCGAGCAGCCGGCCAAATCGACTCTGGCGATCGGGTAATACAGTTGTCAAAACCTTCAGCCAGTGAAGAAGCCCCTTTTTGCATACTCAAACTGGTCAACTATGGTCCCACAGTTGTACTAAATGGCAAAGCCACAGAAGAGACCATATTCAACTATAACATGTCCTTGGAGCGACAACCTACCGAAATGAGCCATGAGCTGACTTTGGTGGAGGCGAGGAGAGAGGAGCCATCTTGGCTAGCTACAGGTCAGAGTGGGGCAGAGACAGTCAATGTGGCGACGGCGGAGGTGAACAGGAGGCTGAGAGAGGTGGAGGTGGAGGGAGTGTTTGCAGCGGCGCACGAACACCCACCAATTATTTTGTGTACAGAGAGTGCTGGAGACACCATCATACGTGTGGATGCGGTGGAGCAGAGCAGGCAATGGAAACATGAACAGACCACGGAGCACAGCTGGGTGGAGGTGCGCAAGGAGTCGGGCGAGGGACTCAAGTGTGATGCAGTCGATGTGGTCAAGATGCGCCTGGAGAAGGAGACTAAGGAGAAGAGGTATGTGAAAGTCATTGTGATCTGCCCTCAAGGGGAACATGACAAAATCACGCCAAACATAATCCCATCGATTTATATACTTCTAGGGCGGTGCCCTGGAGGGTGGCGGTGCACATCTTAAAATAGCTTTTTTTTATTTATAGTTAGTTTTAAGGTATTTTTCCATACATGATTTGCTAGGAAAAGCACGATTTTGAGGACGTTTTTCCAAAAAGGGATCAAATCGATTTCATCGTCCAAATACTGTTTTACCCCTACAAATTTTTAATTAAAGTTTTTGCTCAACTTTCGACGTGCAACTATGATTCTGACGTTCCCAATCTGTTCAATGAATTAGTGGAAAGCGATCCTAACTTTCACAAATATTACAAGAAAATACCGTTTTTTAGAATCAGTAAAAAAATCCTTTTGACTTCGTAAGTGATTTTGGCATAATTCTAAAGAGCGGTATTTTCTTATGTTTTTCGAAAAGCTTAGGGTTGTTTCCAGTAATTTGGGGGCGTAGAGTCAATTGGGAACAGCAGAATTACCAAAATATCACGGAAAAAACTGCATTAGAGCTGATATATCACATGAAGCCAAACAAAAGGCGACAAAACATACTTGTGACCTAATAGTCCCAGTCCCCCAAGTCTCAAATTAGGGTCTTCTTCAGGGATAATTTATTTTGCCGGGTAATCCAAATCAGCACCTGAAACAAAAGTACAACCAATTCAGCAGACAAAAAATAGGGAGAAAATTTTCAAACCGCATGAACGCTGAAAACCAAAAAAGCGCACAAAGAATGTTGTCTTTAGGTCATCATGCCATTTTAAAAGGCGTATCTGGGATATTAAGTGGTCGCACCTAGGGTTGTAGGGCACTTGTTCACTTGGAAGGCCCCTTTTTCTATTGACTGTGAATAGCGTTGTAACGTCTCCTAAGTAACTTTCACACGCTAAAAAGGATAAAGATGTTATTTTCCAATGTTTTTCTTAATAAAAAGCTGAGTTTTCAAAATTTCTCCTTGCCAAATTTAACTTTTTGCCTTGGTCCGCCAAGGTAAATTACACTACAAAACCACGCTACCATGTTCTTCTACTATGTTTTGGTTACTGGAGCT
>JAKMXJ010004690.1:0-13018 GCA_029339935.1 Anguina tritici
TAGAGCTCCCTTAAAAAAGAACTTTTCACAGGTACTGTTCTTGTTAAAGTTGCTCAGCACAACGAGTTGAACTGATCTGTAACAAAAAAAGCAACTTTGTAAAAAAATAGTGCCAGCTGCTCCAACAGTCTGGCTCAAAATTAGAAAATGTGCCTTTTAACTATTCAGTATTTGTTTAAACCATTTATTGTATTACCCAGAATAGAGACTTGCAAAAGTTGCCTCTTGGGCATTTTTGGAGGAAATATCATTCTCTTTGTCTGAATCTAAAATGTCTAGCAGCTCTTATTATGTGTCTCAGCATATTAGTTTTGTCGTGGCTCTTTTATTTCTAGTATTAGCCGCGACGTCTTCAAAGACGCTATCCAGGATTTGTTGAAGCACCATGTTTCTAAAGGCGATAACCTGGGCTCCTTTTTTATATATGCATAACCAGAGATTGCTAACCAGAAATAGGTTTGTGGGGACTACGCAATTCCACTGTAGCATGATTTAGGCTAACTTTTTTCGTTTCAGAATACTGTTTGCCACTGATGAGGACAGAGCTAAATGCTTTCGACAAATTTAATTGCGTTTCGCAAACATAAACACTTTTGTCTTGCACACAGTTTCAAAAATCTTATTTCGGCTTATTAATTTGCGAGGGACGATGTTGCTGTTCCACGGTCCGTATTCGAATTTTTAATTAGATGTAGCATCTATCCTAAAAAATAAAAGGTTGAATTCCGTGCCAGGCAAAAATGCCTATATTTGCAAAACCTCTCCACGTCCAAATTTAGCACATCTTTTCGGCTATTTTCATGTTTTCTTTGACTGCTGATTCAATAAGAGTTGCAAATAATGTATTATTTATTTCCAAGAACTTCGGGATCCTCCGGGATTCTTTGCAATGACAAAGTTAAATATCGGAGGCTACCGGACAATACCCCCACCGAAATGAAATTTTTTCAAAAGTGTGATGGTACTTGTTTATTGAGGGCCCGCTTCAAAATTTTGAATTCTTTTCTCAAAACCTCTTCTAAGCAAACAATATACCCTAAAAACGATAACAGGGGTCTTTTAAGACACTTTCCCGCACAAAAAGCGGATTTTTGGAAAAAACCTTTGACCAAAATTTGACTTTTTCCCTTGGTGCTCCGAGTTAAACCAAAGTCTGCGGCGTACCAAAGAAGCTAAGAAGAATGGTAAATTTGTATACTGGGATTAGCGCGGTTCGGCCTACTCTCGGGTTGAGCCTAACTAGTCTAAATTAGGCTTAAACTAAGGGTAGGCCGACCCCCAGTTAGGCCCAATTTACAAATCTGCCTTGGGTTTACCTTGGGGGACCAAGTCAAGAAGTCAATTTCTGGTCAAGCAACTTTTTTGAAAATGTCGACTTACTATGCAGGAAAGTGTCGAAAAACACCTTTCTTATCGCTATTAAAATATATTGTTTGCGTAGAAGACGTCACAACAGACTTTTCAAAGAATTTAATTTCGAGGGTGTAGTACAGTAGCGCCAAAAATCGGCTTTTCTACAATCGGTGTGAAAGAAGGAGCTAAATAAGTGTCATAGTAGGAAAATCAAAATCTAGAGTTATTTGTAATACAACTTGACTCGTTAACTTGGTCGCCTTGGACGGCACTATCAATTTCTGGGACTTTGAATGGGGCTGGATGAAGCGAAAGGAGAGCCCAGCAAGAAGTATTGTGGCTCTCTGTAGAACACATATTCAGTGTAGTGAGCCCATCTTTGCTCCTCTAGATCTCCGTTGTTGCGTTGATTCATGAATTCCTGGAACTCAAATATTAGAATATCCATCTGCTTGAAAATTTATTTTTAACTGCTTATCCAAAATTGAGAGGGTAAATTGCGGTACTTTTTCCACTTTGAACCATTTATGTGATTATATCCATGTTATAATCAAGTTTTCAAGCCCAGCCTCCTAGCCTACAAACTTTACAACAGAAAAGACACTTTTTGGTCACTAGCAGTAACTCATTGCTAAGCTGCAATGGCTTGACTGATAAAGATAAAAAACATGGACAATACTAAAGTCGTACGACGGGCAATTAGACAGTAATTATCTGAAAAATGCCAGCATTTTCCGGCACATAAAGTTTGGCAAAAACTTTTTGAATACACCTGATCCTTTCGCGTAATCCGATATTTTCAGTGTCTTCATCCTTTGCTATCCTTGGGTACTCATAAAATCTAAGAAAACTCAAAAATAACTGGAAAGACTTAAAGAGCTAGATTTTTTCAAGGAATATCAAAACATGCCGGTTCTATCGAGTTAGGTACAGAAATCCTGTGAGTTGTTTGAGTAATTTCTGATAATTTTTTTATCGGGCCGATGCATAATTAACATGGGAAAGGCCGTTTATTACAATGGAAGCGTTTTGTATAGAATTTAGTGCTGAGTAATGCTGTGCCGGTGGATTTTTAAGAAAGTTCTTTTTTGCGAGTAAATTAGCTCTAATTATTCTAACAGTCTCAGAGTATGGTATTCTTTTTTTTTTATGTTTTATTATTTTTTTGACCGACTGCATTTTTAGCATGTCTTTTTATCAGTCGCAGAATTGAATGAGCTTTCTAACGAGTATAAATTTTACCGGTGATGAAGCCAGAAATGAAGCAAAAATGGAATGGAAGTTAATCTAAATTATTCTCTTAATAATGGCATAGGTGCGTTTACGCACTTTTTGGACAAATGACCCAAAAGTGCCTAGACGCCTTAACATAACGCCAAGCTTTTAAAATTTTAAAACCGTTATTGTTTGTAACCTGGTCGGGTCTGTCTTCTTGTAATTTTGCTCTGCTTTTTTTATTTTTCGGTAAAGATTCTGGTTATCTAAGTTATCTCTCACTCTTTTTTAGGTTATCTCGATATGAAAGACTTTTGCTGGACTAACGCTGATGTGCTCAGGAAATCGCAGCGATTCAAGAACAAGTCAAACAAGAAGATGGTTGCCTCCTTCAAGCTACGATACAACAAAGAGTGCACGCTGAAAAGAATACGTCAGCACATGCCAGAGCAGTACATATCCGACCCGTTTCTTGATTAGACAAATGTCCTGTAAACTTTCGTATTATTTTATATTATTTCGACTGCTAATGTTTTTAGCCGACTGTGAACTGAATTTGGGAATGAAATGCATGCATCAAAAAGAGCAATGGCTACAGACTCTACAGGAATTTCAAAAAAGACGTTTTTGTGTGTATTGACTTTAAGAAGTATGTTTTGTTGTCTTCACAGTTATGTATAGCTTTAGACTAACGTTATTAGTTTGGAGGATCAGCCGGCTCTACTGCCTATGATGAGAGAAAGAAGTGGCCAATTTTTTCTTAACCAGGGGATTCACTTTGAAAAGTGTCGACTCCATGAAATCAACTAGCTAATAGCCAGGGATGTCAACCGTGAAATGAGAGAAAATGTTGAAAAGAATGCTTTAATGAGGCCGCAAGAGGCACATGAGCACGTCAACAGAAATCACTGAGACTGGCACAGAAGGAAGGGCATACTACCGGTAGTAAGGAACTGGACTCAATTGCAATTGTCTTTCCATCTTGGCAAAATGTCCGAAATGAGTACTATCGCAAAAGAAAAATGGCGGCAAGCACAGTCAGGGATTGTTTTAAGCCAACAACGATGTATAACTATACATACCGCACGTTGCTATACATACCGCACGTCGGTGATACAGAGTGAGGAGAGGTTAGTGATATTTCTGCTATACTTTCTGCTATTCTGTCCTCGCTTCTGTTTTAGATGGTTGTCCCTTGCAGATGAAGAAAATGGATTGGTGATGTTCGCTTCCAATGACGACTACAGAGCAGCAGCGCAGTGCGTACTCTCGATGGCAGACGGGAAATTTGAATTGTGCCCGACGGGGGTTCGCGCAGATCTATGTAATTCACGGACTTGTAAGGCTTTGAATTTATACCTTGCCATCTTTGGTTTATATTTTTACATTCAGTTCAAAGAAGAGTGGATAGCGGTTGTTAGTTGCCTTATGAAGAATCAACTTGAGTGCAGTTACAATAAAATCTTTGAATGTCTTTACAAAAAATGGGCGGAGTTGAATGTCAAGCCAGGCTTCGAGGCTTTCCAGTGCGATTACGAAAGGGCAGAGATGAACGCAGCAACGAACGCTTTTGGTTTAGACATATCCATTCATTGCCCTTATGTGGTTTTCTATTTATGGTATTATTTTAGAAAATTCCAGGATGCCTCTTCCACTTCACTAAGGCGATTCTGCGCAACAAAAATGCTCTTGGCTTCCAGCGGTAGTACCGAGAAGACAAAAGATTTCTGATGCTTATCAGAATGAGCATATCAGCTTAGCCATTTTGACATCATAGTCCAGGAACAGTAGAAACCAAATAGAAAAAATCGTCGATTGAAAAATTTGAATGTCTAACCATTTGTTTGTTGCCGTTGTTATCATGCGAGTGATAAGTAAAGCTTGATCTTTGGTTGACCACATACCCTGCACTTTTCCGGCTTTGGCTCACCTTTGACAACTGTACTTACAAAGATTATTATTGAACGATCAATTATAATTTCAATTATAATTACAATTTTATCCAAAAATTATCTCAAAAATTTTGTCGAAAAAGATGTTTTAGAAGATAAATAATTCATAGCCCTACCAGCTTCCAATAAATTAGGATTATATTCTTTGATGACATGTAAAACCACTAAAAACAGTATCTCTATATTAACAATTATCACTTTAAAAAAACAAGTGAAAAAGCTTTGAAGGAAGTAAACAGCAGAGCAAAACTACAAGAAAACACACCCGACTAGGTTAAAAACAAATTTCAAAAGCTTGGCCTTATGTTAAGGCGTTTCGGCACTTTTGGGACATTTGTCCAAAAGGTGCCTGAACGCCTACGCACCCTTAATAATCTTACAACCTCTCAAAGTAAGGCAAAGTATTTTTCGGATGACAAACACTTGCATATACCGAAGGGAAAATAAATAAAATTAAAATTTATTTCGGGTTAATTTACCCGTTCCTTCATTAGGGCTTTCAGCAGGCACATCAAGACTTCAAGAATTCAGCCAAATAAGTTAAAGAACCATGCTATCCTGCTTAACATGTTGTGAGAACAGGGTTTAAACGGACTAAAATACAGGTATATTTTTTGTTTTTTTGCCTTGACAGTATAGGCTAATTCGATACCGAAATTTTGCGGAGACATGCCTTTAATGTTTCGCAAATAAGCGTACAGCAATTTTGTTCGATAGACAGAAAATACCAACTAATTATTTGAAGAAAGTGCTATTCTCAACTATAACTCAAAAGAGGATCTCTTCTGAAATTTGTAGCGGATCACTTTGTTTTGTCATCAAAGTGAATGTTACTAGCAAGGTGGATGATTATTTTGCACCCTTCACTTTTTAAATTTTTTTCTCATTATAGTCCAAAGTGGATGTTCGAATACTGGATGAACAAGTGAGTAGACTAGAATCGGCGCTTTGTCTCATTGAAAATTCGAAGAATTTTTTCAATGCGGTCATGTTGACAGTCCCATCCGCGGAGATTACGGAGCAATTCAAGTCCAAATTGGTTGAAAAAACGACAATATTTCTTAGACAGCATGATATTTTTTTCAAAGTGTGGTGATAAGAAGCTCGATAGAGTCCGGAGAAGTCGGCACAGATGGTTGGAGATAAAAAAGGCAGCGGTTTAAATGTTACTATGACTAAGGATACGCATATGGACTCAATTGGAAAGGGGTTTTTACTAATAGAGGTTACTGCACTTCTTGGGGGCCATTTTCCTTTTATTTTTTTAGCTTTTTTCAATTTGATTAGCATTAAAGAAAAAAAACCTGTGTAGCACCGGTCTGAGCTTGAATAGCGGCGGTGGTAAGCCCGTTGGCACCACTGGAACAGGCAGTCACCAACTTGAAACCTTTCTCTGCCAAATTGTCACATGCCTGTAAAAACGATAGTGTTTGTCGCCCCATTAAGGTATGCTTTAATGCATCCTAGTCAATTCTCACCCGTTCCAGACACTGGTGTTTCAAATACAAACGGGAGGTGTATCGCTCAGAGCCTTCTCGGTCAGGGTCACGACTTTCGTTGAGTGTGTCACTGAACACCTCGCGACTAAACCAATTGAAAAAATTATTATACCGAAAGAGCTTTTCCCTCAATTCCACCAACCACAGAGCAGCCTTGCCGCAGACTAGAATCCTGTGCAACTTTCGGAACTTTACGTCTGCCTGTCCATCTCGTCCAAATGCAAAAGTGCCTCGGTAGCCAAGTGTGATGAAGCCACCTTTATTTGTTGTAAATTTAGTTTTTCTGGCTGAAATTAGTCCTGTTACCAGTCTCGCACAGTGGGTTGGGTGAGCCACTGCTCCCATTGCCTCCTGCAGTGCCATTGTTGTGAGGAGAAGGGTTTTTAGGTGGGTATTTCAGGTTGTAGAATGGGGTCAGCTGCTGCATGAGACCCTCCAGCTGATAGAACATCACCTCCTCCCGCAGCCTAGCCATCTCTTTGAAGCTGTCAGGCAACAGCAGTTTGCCACTTCGCAAATAGTCCAGTATGTAGGCAAACAGATCACCATCCCTGTCCACAAAGTAAGTGCCATCTGGGAAACGTCTTGCAACCTGGAAATTGGTGAGCCTACGGTGCTAGAAAAAAATGTGAGTATTAAAATTTGAAAAAAAAAATTAGATTATTTCGAAATGGGAAAAAGCTAATGTCCTCAGGAAACCGAATCTGAAAACTGGTTTAATTGACGATATATGGCCCAAAGTTTGGTGGTCGCTCCCTCAGAATGTCAATGGGTCAACTTTTCGCAACCAGGCTATTTTCGATCTCCTGTTTTCACACTAGGATTCCTGGGGAAATTTTGCCTTCCAGGCGGAATAGAAATACGCTGGAAAAGATAAGTAGTTTTATTGGAAAATGTCGAAAATTTGAAAAAAAAACCATGCCAATTGCTATTTTATCGCCAAAATTTGGGGTAAAAAAGTATAAAAAAGGACCAAACCTGTGGGTCGAGCTTTAGAGTTCATGTTTAAATCGAGCCTAAAGTGTACTTGGAACGTTGTCCCATTTTGAAATCAAAAAAGTTAGCCAGTTCCTACCGGTTCTGTGCATGTCAAGCTTTTTTATTTTGCTCCACTCTTTGCTCCTGACTTTTTTCAAATTTCCATTTTCTCCCGCTTTTTGCTCGGAGCGGAGCGTCTCGGAGCAAAGAGCGGAGATTTGCATAGCACTGGTTCCTAACTGTTACTTTTGATATTTTTACAAAAATTAGTTTGGCGGCCCAACCCAATTTTGAAGATTTTGGGAATATTTTGGCTTATTAAGTTCCAAACATAGGTAGGATGCCGAGAGACTATCACGAAAATGACATATTTAGGAATGATCAAAATTTCGGCATCAAGGAAAACTGAACTAGAGACCCATATTGGCTTGGTCATAGTGAGAGTGAATGTATTTTGGCAGTATAATCCTCTTACCATTTGCTCTCACGTATGGGTGTGGAAATTTTCAAATTTTATAATTTCTCGGAAGTTTTCGAAAATTGAAAACTCGACTCTTATTCGGTCACGATGAAATTTTTTTCAAAATTTTTGTTTTTCGTCATTTCTTGGCTTCTTTTATATTTCGGCTCTATTGGAGCCTATACAGCGACCCCCCATAGCCGTTTTCAAAGCGATGTTTTAATGTCTACTGATCAACTATTATAAGCTAAATACACTAACGAAGGTCTTTTTAAGGCATTTTTCTACATAAAATCTGAATTTTCGAATGATTTTTTGACCAAGAATTGAAACTTTACATTGGTTGCCCAAGTTAGACCACCAATGAAGGGTATCTGAATGCCCAAAAAGGCTAAAAAGATGGGATCTGAGCAAAGTTTTAAACACTGAGACCCACTGCATATAGAAGCTCTAGTATGAACACTACTTTTATGCACCCAGAATCATTTTAGAGTGATTTATATCTCAGGTGTGTGCGCATCTGAACCCCGAGCCTCCAAGCTCCAGCCTTGAAGAGTTAGAGATGCGTGCACACACTTACTGGCGAGATAAATCCGAGCAATACTCTTGTAATGGCTTTACTGGAAAATCCTTATCCAAAATATGCCCCGCTTGTTGATTTCCTCATTACTTTTTGATATTTGATAGCTGGTCTTGGTCTTCTATATGATAAAAACATATTACAGCCACAATGCAATTTTCGTTGATTTCCAAGTCTTTCCGGTCTCAAGTTCTCGATTTCAATACCATTTATCTGCGTGTTTTATTTATAATGTCAATTGAAGATGTACTCTCTGCTTTAGTCTGTCTCAATCTGCTTAAAAGCTCGATGATGTGCGAGAAATTTTATAAAAATGAGAATTACAAAAAACTCTAGCTGAAGGATGGTATCCAGGTCATTATTATGATAATATTTATCTTGCAAATTATAAGATTTAGTGGCAATGCAAATCCGAAGGGTTTCGATCTCCTACCGAATCAATTCGATCAGGTTTCTTGTTCAGTAATTCAAACCTTTCAATATTTTTAATGCTATGCTATATGTCGGCAAAATCTGGTGTTTGCAAGTTTTTGAAACCATTGGTTGTTTGTGTTTTATTTTTCTTCATTTTTTAGGAAATCGTATCGTAGAACGCAGAGAATCTTGTTCCATTGAGCTCCGATCCACTTTTCATATTATTAGCTTGGTTATTAGCAAATGAATATGGCCCATTTCCCAATTCTTTTAAAACCACCTACTCGTTTTTTCTCAGCATATCTCAGCCAAGCAAGCAACTCTTTAGCCATGCGAGAGACTTATTCCACTAAAAGCGCAGCCAGCTGGATCCATTCAATGCCGAGCAACTTATATTTCTGAGTAGAGCCTTGGATGATGTTAACTTAAGCCTGTTGTGGGAACGTTATCAATAAAGAATGTGAAAATTTGCTTGGAAATGAAAATTGCATAGAAATGAAAATAAAAGTTGCTGGAAGTAGACTTGTTTTTACTATCAATCGTGAGAACCATTTCATAATTTCTACAGGATTTCTGCAGGAAAGCCGGATAGGAGCTGGCAGGAAACAGGAAGAGAAAACTATTCCTCTTGCAGGAATCCGCAAACAGGATTCCTGCAGGAATCCTGTCCCGCTGGCAACACTAATAACAAGCATATGTACCGTGAACAAAATGTTAGAGAGCATGCCGCTGTTGACTGGTTGAACTTTTGCCGAGAAATTTGTGAGAAGTAACTTTGTTTTGCATTGCAATAATTGTAATTGTAATTTGTCCCTGTAATTAATTATTGCTTCAACGGAAAACCAATTGTTTGGGTGTTTAACCAATTGTTTAACCAATTGGGGCTACAAAGATCGTGGAAATTGATGAAATCTGTGTCAGGAAAAGGAAATACAATCGAGGAATGGTGGAAATGTGAAAGCGATTGAATTTTGCGTGCATAATCGTACGAATTTTTTTTCTGAAAGTGATCAAGAATAACATAAAACGTGGAACGACGATAACCTCTGATGAATGGCCAGCTTATCATAAACTCGGCAAGCAAATGGGTAAACCAATCGGTTACGATAAGTCACAAGAGACTTTTAATAAAAATAATTTTTTATAAATGCAAATATTTCTTAGGAACCACTTAGATCAACAACTGAATCCACTGCGCGTTCACTCGAACAACGTTGAAGCATTTTTTATGCATCTCAAGTACAAGATAAAGAGGCGCCGAGGAAGTTTATCTATCTTGCTGAGGGTTTTTTTCAGGCACAACTGCAAGATTGGCAAAAGAAGTATTGGAATGCTTGAGTGTGTGTCAATAATCCATCGTGTGTACTTTTGTAATAGTAAAATATAATAATATTGTATGTAAATATTCCTCGAACTTTGGACGAATTTTGAGAAAGCATATTCAGGGCAAGGATTGTTGAGTAGAGCCATAGTCTTTATAGTCCATGCATCTAGAGACTGTTTTTTCTCTTTTGAGAAAAAAGTGATAGGGCCCTATAAATAGAGTGTTCACCTTGGGAGACCAAGGCAATAACTCAACTTTTGGGCAAATATTTTTTCCAAAAAGTTGACCTTTTATCTAGGGAAATGTTTTCAAGCACATTTTTGTGTTCTTTTCGCGTATAAGAATTGGCTAGGAGACCTTAAAACATTACTTCAAAAAAAAATTGGTTGGCAGGAGGGAAAGGGGTAGTAGGCTCAAGTAGAGTCTGTGTTACTATGTACCTAAGTTTTTTCCGGAATAGCCGATTTTTAGTCTAAAAATTTTTTAATCCTTAGTTTTTAGGGTTTTTATCATGTGAACCAAAAATTGAAATACTGGAAATTTAAGAAAGAGATTCTTTTAGGTTCAAGAGATGCGAGAAATGCACTTTTTATAATCGCAGAATAGGTCTTCTCGACATTTTTCACCCCTCGAAACCAGCGTTTCTAAAAGTTACAGTTCAATGGCATAGTTGTTTTCAAGTTCACAATTGTTGTTGTAAAAAGCTGTTTCAAAAAGGTGCCCACTCTAGGAGTGGCTGGCGGCAAGGTGACGTTGTAGGCTTTCACTCCAAAATGATTAGCCAAAATCGCACCTGTTTCTGCATGTCCGGACCATCAGCCGTGAAGAGCTGGGCAAAGAAGGATTCCGGCTCTCTGGACAGGAGTGTGGCAATGGTAGTGGTGTAATGAGTGCCACCCACATTCAACTGCACCACTACCATGTTGCCATCCTCCTCTTTTAGGTCGGTAGACATGGTGTTAGGTTCCTGAGCTACTGTTGTCGTCTGGTCCGGAAGAACAGACGTTCGTCGGTTTTGGAGAAGGATGTGCGAAAGAATGATGATTGGACTTGAGGCGAACTGCTTTCACTGGAATTTAAGTGGGGAGAATAGGCCAGGAATGTGTTGGACCGAAGTTGGTTGGAAATAAATGGTAGGAATGGGACTTTAGAAATCTGGTTTCTGCAAGATATTTGGTTAGGAATGACATAAAAATGGACATGTTCATTATATATTTTTGCATCGTTAAAGGTCTAAAAGTTTTTTTATCACGTTTATTATCTGATTCAGTCACACAAAGGGTTGTCCAGTAATTGTAATTTTCGATTAATACTAATTATAATGTTCATTATTGGCAAACTCAAGGTAGTCCTCTGCGAATTTAAATTTCCTAATTTCCATGAAAAGGAACAGACCAAGTCCTATAAGTAAATGGGACTCTACTGAAATATAAAACCCCCAAAAGATTTACCCCCCTCCCCCCAATCGGGAAAAAATTAAAATACCCCTGCTAAACAAGCTTTTGCAGAAATAATGCAAGCTAAAAGCTAATTCTACATTCAAAACAACAGCTGAAAAGCGAGATGCACAAAACTGTGTTCAGGCCGAGCCAACGACAAACATGTTGTGTGAATCTTGGAGAGTGCTTACATCACTTTTGTCAATCTTTTCCCAACTTCTTTGTTCATTGAGGCCAAATATTTCGGAAGCCTTTACAGATTTGGTTGTCATCTTTGAGAAATCTTCACTTAAATGTCGGCTTATTCGTTGTCATCCCGACCCATTTTCAAATATATGCTGTCTTTTCCACCCTTTTAGGTGCTTTGGTGCACACGTCTGAGCCCCCCCCCAACCCTTGCCCTACGCACGGCTTAGGGTTCGCCTATGTTAGAAAATAAGAAAAGCACTGGTCAAAAAAACCAAAAAGAGAATGCTAAGAACTCAAAAAATGAACACTTGGAACATGGATTGGATAAGTAACAAAAATGGGCTTCATTGTTTGAGCTATAACCAAAGAAGTTCGGTGAATGGATTATCAAATTTAGCGCATTGCAGTCCTTTTCGTGATGTTCGGCCTAGTTTCTCTACAGCCTTCGAATTTCAAAACAAAGTGTTTTAAAAACGGGGTGTTGAGCTGCACTTAAAAGAAATTAAACAACCTGTCATAAACTCCAATAGGATCGTGGGTTCTCAAAAATAAGTGAAATCACTGATATCCACCGTCCAAAAAGTAAAAAATAGTTTCAAGTGTGAAGAAAAGTGTAGCAATGTAAAATTATAACACCACGACTAATTTATACACGCATGCACAACTAAGAAAGTAATGGAGTAGCGACTTCCCATAAATTAATCATCAGCCAAACTAATTAACATATAATCCCCTTGTTTAGCAGTCACTTATTTGCACAAAAGGCATACATCAAAGCATAACTTGACACACATAAACACACTTTAAGGCTAATAAAACACTTCGACGCCACTTGCATATACCCTCCCCCCAAATCAAATTTTCTCAAAAGTGATTTTTAACGTCTCCTTAGCAAACAAAATACCCCAAAACCGATAAAAAGGGGTGTTTTAAGACACTTTCCGACACAGAAAGTCAATTTTTGGGAAAAATTTTTTTCCTGAAAATTGACTTTTTGCTTTGGTCCTCCAAGGTCAACCAAGTCTGTGGGATACTAAAGTGGCTTAAATAGACAGAGTAGAAGTATAACATCACTGATACCCACCGTCGAAAAAGTAAAAAATAGTTTCGAGTGTGACGCAGTGTTTTGAAAAATAAGAAGCATAAATGAGAATGAGAAGACTAGGAGGCAGAAATGAGAGTAAGATGAGAAACAGAAACAAAAGCAGAAAATTTTCAAAATGAGAATGAGACACATAATGCTTCTGTTTCTCATTTTGAAAAATTCTGCCTTTGTTTCTTATTCTCATTTTTGCCTCTGTATGTTCCGGCACATTTTCTGTGCATGTTTTGTATAGTATTGTGGAATCCTTTAGTTTTTTGTTTAGATAATGATGTCAACAACTCCGGAGAGCTCGTCTTTGACACAATCAAGCAGTGGAAGCAAGCGAAGAGGAGGAAATCAGCGTGAACTTATATGGAAACACTTCACCGAGAGAAGAGATGTGATGTTGTGTCCGAGGAAAAAGTAGAAAGAGGAACAATGCGCGAATAATAGGAAGTTCAGATCATTTCAAAATTCAAGTTCATTTCAAATCTTCAAGAAGGAAGGTGTTATATGCCGCAAGGAATATAA
>JAKMXJ010004692.1:0-12641 GCA_029339935.1 Anguina tritici
GGAAATTTCCGGAAACTTTCTGGAAAGTTTCCGGAAATTTTCCATGGAAACTTTCCATTTAACAACCCTAAGAATTTCTAAAAAATTATTTACTTTTTCGATCAAACCTGACCCAAGGTTTTTAAAAGCAACAAATTTGTCACTAGGAAGTTCGGGAACAAATTGGATCATTTTGTTTTGGTAGACAGCCAAGGGCAGGCATAAGAGCACCTAAAAGTTAAAAATAGTTTCAGAATAGAATTAAAGATCTAATATCTTTCAAACCTTGTCGCAAACAAACTTCTTTCCGTTGGAGCAATGGACGACTGTTTTTTTGGAGCGAGAATAATCAACTTTGCATGCCTAAATTTCCATTTAAAACTTTTTAAAGGTTATGAATAGAGACCCCGATTTTGCGATCAATCACAAATAATTAGAGTGCCATTATTGGCGCTTTTGATTAGGTAATCGCATTTCCCATTGCGATTATCCCAATAATCGCAGAAAAAACTGTTATTATAGACAATAATCGCAGACTTTATATGCGATTATGGCAATAATCGCAAATCGGGGTCTCTATTATGAAGCGTTATATTTTATTTTCCATTTATGAAGCGTTATATTTTACTTCATATCCACAACGTATCTCAGTTCCTTCGGCCAATCGTTTGATTAATTGACCTGAGCCTTCTGACAACAGAGCGTGAGACCCTAAAACAAATTTTAACAATAAATTACAACCCACTTTTTTGGAATACCTGCGAACTGCCCCACGGATTCATTCTGATCCCTAATATTACACAAAAAGTATTTTTATACCAAGTAGCTAGATATCAAAACCAGTGTCTAGCTGATACTTCAGACAATTGAGCACCTTAATTGGTCAAAATAATTAAATTCGGATTTTTAACCAAAAGATTAGGCCTCCCCTAGGCTCAGGTCTAAATGCGCAGCGTTTTCTTATAACGATAACCCCCTGCTACCCTAGTTTTTGAACAAAAAAGAAAGATGCTTTGATTTAAAACTTTTAAATCTATTTTTTAAATTTCTTTGCTCCAAACATTTATTTTAACACTTTTATACACTTTTTCCACGTCCTTTTGTAACCCGATTTCTTGTTTTTTCCTCTGTTTTGATAAATTCGAATAGCCATCTCTTAATTAGGTATTTTTTTCAGAACTTTAGATCAACATGACTGATTCCAATCGAATTACTACTACCACCTGATCATGCCTTTTTCCTGTTTACAAGAAAAAAATTAGCTTGCTGCTAAACACCAGGTGAGCTTACGGTTATTAGGATATGTTCTCGTTCTATTTGGTGCTCGGTTGCGCTTATTACTTACTTTCAAGGAATTCTTTCAAAGATTGTGCAAAATTGTGAAAGATGACGATTATTATCAGAGACTAGAGCGCCACCGTAGTCGCAGTGCCTGGCGTAGCGCTTCGCACCAGACCGGATCACTATGCTATAGTTATCACCAAAAACTCGAAAGACGAGGACATTTTTGCTTGGTGGAAGAAAAAGCGCTTTCATTGGTTGCCAACATCATTTTTTCAACCATTCAGATTGAACCATTCAGATACCAATAACCGGAGAGCCAGGCGGATACACGCCGGATAAAATGCTACCCACCCGGTGAACCGGATACCCGAGATAGGCCAAATTAAACGCCGTGAACCACCCCAGTTTATAGATACTGGGTTTTCACTTTTATCACGAAAAAGAGATTTCACTTTGTTATTTTACAAATTCATTAGCATATTGACTCATATGCAACTCTTATGCGACTATTTGCCTTAGCATATATTTCAAAGAACTTTTGATTATATTGGATTGAGGAATAATTATCTGCTGAATAAAATTGCAAAATTGGGTGCCGTCATATCGGAAGCGCGGGACTCACGGCAAAACTACTAACATTCACAAAAAGAAATCGCAGATTTGGAATCCTTGCAATATTTCGGAATATAATCACTAAAAAAACTGGCAAAAAAGTTCGAAAATCGGGATAAAAAAACCCGGACCCATCTTTGGGTCCAACTTGAGGGAGTGCTGTTATATTGAGAGTTGACTGTATCCAGTGTTCTCAATCCTAACACCCACATTAACTTAACAGTTAGTCTACACTTGGAACTAACTCTACACTTACACTAACATCTGACGCCAATCTAACACTAACACCTACACCTAAAAAAAGTTAACTCTACATCTACATTAACAGTTTAAGTGACTCAGTGTTTAAGTACTGTTAGCATGCTCTTCAGTTTTACTTCTCTTGGCATCACTTGTGACTTTTTATGGCATCTCTTATTGTACTTTCTGTTTTCAGTTAATGGTCTTTTACTTATATTGTGATTGTTTTAGTAAAAAAATCGATTTCAAGCAATTCTGCTGCTCTCTCAAGTGTGAAGAAGCGTAGCATTCGTCGTGATGTTATTTGGGAAAATTTCACGGTAAAAGAAGATATGAGTAGGAAGAAGGTAGCGAAGTGTAACGAAAATAGTCAGAAACATTACATTATAGAACATTATACGCTAACATTTTCTTTTCAAATAAACAGTAACTATTAATGTCCAAGTAAACAGTTAGTGTACACTGGAACAGTTAGTGTACACTGTAACAGTTAGTGTAGGTGTTAGATTGGCGTCAGATGTTAGTTTAGGTTTAGAATTAACTTTATTTTAGGTGTTAGTGTAGCTGCTGTTAAATTAGTAGGTGTGTAAACGTTAAGTGTTAGAATTGAAAACACTGACTGTGTCTATAAATCACAAAAAAAGTAAAATATCCAACTATAAACCAGAAAATTTTGGCGCGCAATTCCCGTCCTTACTTAATAAATCAAGCTTCTTTTAAAACTAAAGCTAACCACAAGAAAATTCCACATTTCCTATTTGCCACTGCAGAAGGCGCTCAAATTCCTAAATATAAAAATGAAGGAAAAATCATGGCTTTTTGCTAAACCTGTGTCCACCGGTAGTCTAGACATTTGACCAACTTGTTGTTCAAATTTGTTAACTGACCTAAAAACAAGTACCTTAAAGGTCGTAATTGCAGTAAAATAAAATTCTTATTTAGCAAATCGCTATCAGCGGACTTGGTGGTCTTCCATTGTCCAATAGCATCTAACATGCAGTTAAAATGCTCATCTACTATCCTATCTGCTAAAGGCGAGACAAGTTTGCCAGTTTCTGAGTCTAACAGTGGACATTCATCTGATAATAGCCTAGGATAACCAGTATTAAAAATTCTTTTACATCAAAAAGGCAAAGTTAGACTTGTAAGGTAGACCAATTTGGTGGCACATAAGGACAATTGGGTTGTTAAGAATACCCTTAATATTTAATAAAACTTGTACCTTTCCTTTGAATCACTACTATTTTTGAACCTACCGTTATCAATTGAGCTCCACACCCTACACAAACACCCAGACTCCAGTCATCCTGCATACGCCCACCAATTTTGGCCTTAGCCTCAAGCACAGTCACTTTGGCGCCTAGTGAACGCAGTTGACGAGCAGCTGCCAATCCAGACAACCCAGCTCCAACAATAACTATTTCCAGCCTTGACTAAACTTTTCCATTTCTAGTAAAAAAAACAACTGAGCTCATTACTTTTTGTACTTTTTCATTTAGCAGAAACGTAGAAGGAATATTCAGTAAACCAAAGTTGATCACATTTTTCAGTGTCAAGTAATCAAGCACTCGCTTCAGTTCACTGGCATACCAAACTTAAATAAGATACTTATTGGGTTGGACCGCTACCTATCAAAATAAAAATGTTGTATGGAAATTTATGGAATGTTTAGTTCGGAAAGTGTTCTAAAACACGTTTATTTATCACTTTTAACGTATAGGAATCTCTGAAAAGTCGTTAAAACACACTTTTTGAAAAATTTCAATTTCAACATTTCAAGTTTAATAGATAGGGGTCCAACCCAATAAGTACCGAAAATGATATTCAGAGGGTGAACTTGATAAATTTTCAATAATAAAAAGGTAAAAGATAACCTCTAGCAAGTCCTAAAAGTGTATAACGTAAGTTTTCAAAATTCAGCTTTACTAACCTGGACAAAAAAGATGTGAAAGACATGTTGAATAGGTCAAGTAGTCCTGTAAACAAAATATTTTCATTTTTTTTAAATCTAACGGTAATATTCACAAATGGATTGAGATTCCATAAAGTGACCACTAGGTTTCTCATCGCTAGGTACAATACCTATAAAGTAAAGGTGCGTAAAAAGACAATTTAGTATTTCACTATTCTAAAATGGCCATAACTTATGTTGCAATCCAATAGTTTAGATTTTAGGAAAAACAAACACGCTTTTTTGTTAGAGTTAAATTGATCGGTCAATTGAACAAAAGCCGGTCAATTTCGTATGCTCCTGCATATACAGCGCGATGCGAAGCATCGCTTGGAACGCAGCGATTTTTGGTACAAAACATCGCATCCACACTTTTGGAAATATCGCTATTCAAATTGTCCTAGCATCGCATACATTTAAAAATTTTGTCACACAGCATAGATCGAAGAGACTAACCCAGTGTAATCTTGTTTTGTTTTTTTCTCCATTTACTCTCTGTTTTATTCGTTATCATGCTGTTTACCGTCTTTTGCTGCTTACTTCCACTTTTTAGAATGAGCCTTCTTCGGGAAATAGTATACGATGATGATAAGGCCGATAACCTACTTTTCACAACACTATGCCAACTGATGCAGAGTTCAATGCTTACTCAAAAGAATCGAGATTAGTGTTGGGGATCGAGCGAGAAAATTCCGAGAATCTCGGTTTTTCGTTTCGGGTTTAACCTCTTTCTCGTTCTTGGTTTCTTCCTCGGCCGCATTCATTTTCTTGGTGGGTTTTCGGTGCAGCTGAGAAATATAAAAAAGTTTTTAAAATACACTAAATGGTATGTGGTGTGTTTGCCGTTGTTGTGTTGCCGAAAAATGCTTATCATGTACCATTACTCTGCTTTTGTTTTAGTTATAGCTCAAAATGTGTTGAAGATCGATCTCTGCGAGAAGAAAGCAAATGATTTGTTCATTTGCAAAGTCTGTGTGCAATAAAAGCAAAAAAGTTCGAGCTCAATATTGCGGATCACAACATCGGCTTGGCTAAATACTCAAGCAGCACGGAGTGCAAAGAGAAGCTTGACAATAGTGAGCACAAGTCTAGTAAAGCTGTGGCTATGGAAGGTTTCTTTTTGAGTGGGTCAGGTTTGTTCTTTTTTTTAATACGCCGACATTATTATTTATTCATCGTTCGAGCCGCTACGGTACAGAAACTAAGTTTTTTTATACTTGGTTAAATATGCTTTCAAATTAGGTGCTAAAGTAAAAACTAGCGAAGAAAGTTAAGAGTACAGTATTCAAGCAAATCTTCATTTAGAGAAAAGATGCACCAAAAAGTTTCTAGCTAAACATGATAGAGACGAAAAAAATTGATTATATGTTACAGAAAGTTTCACCTGTTCAACGGAATATTCGGGAAAAGCTGAAAAACTATTTTCTCAGGGTTTTCGTTTAATGTCTAAATCACGTACCATAAACTTCGTCATATTCCATTACATCAGGACGTAGACTGAAAGCCATAGACTGCTCATTTGGGATGTTAAAGGGCGACATAAAAGTGGTCGTTATGCATTCTAAATTTTTATTAAAGAGACAGAAAAAAATGTTAGAAAACAACCTTTATTTAGCTCAAATTTAGCGTTCAACGGACTCATTCCTACTTCATCGTAATAATACTCCTTCGCAAGGTAGTGCAAAGCTGGACTGTTGTGCAACAAAGGTGGTGCACTAAGTGACTTAATCCAGCTGTGGTGTTTAGCCTCAGATACACACTTAATTTGTTATTAAGGCTAGTCTACAATGGTCGTGTTTGGCTGTCAGCTCTTATTTTAGATGTTGTTTAAGGCTTTTTCAGACAAAACGGTAGTACAATTTAAATGAAAGGGGTACAAAATTAGAAGTTGGTTTAGAGTCGCCAACATCACATTTGCAAAATTACATTGAATAGAGGTCATAAAATGAAGCGCCACAAAAACGTGACACTACTTTTTTCGAGTAGTTTCGATAAAACCTGATATTAATGCTCCTAATCCACCTTCAAATTCTGTACATTTCATTTACACTGTAAAAGCGAGTTGACCACAAAAAAGCCTTGAAAATATCATTAAAAAGTTGACAAAAAGTCAAAAGCAGCAAACTGCAAATTTGATATCTATTCTTTAAGAAATACAATAACTACTTTAAATGACCAACTCTAACGAGAAGAATATCAGAAAAAAATACCTTATTTTGATTTTAAAAATAATGGACATTTAGCATAATTTTTGCTAAATGTCCGGTTGCCATATTTAACCTACAAATTCTTCTTCTTTACTGCAGTTGCCGTCAAACAAATCCTCGCAGACGAAGCTTGTGATCTCCTCTGCTGTTAACAATGAAAATGTGCGCATCACTCTGCGAAACTTCCCACAATGAGAGCAGTTGATCCAAAATGGCAACAGTTCTTCCAACATAAACAGCCGCACAAATGGAGCACATCTACTTTCAGCTAGCCAACGGTTCTTCCATTCCAGATAGCGATCATTTGTGGGTCTTCCCGGTTTTATGACTTCTTCATAGCAGATTTGGCAAACATGTTCACCTTTGGAGATGTGAAAGAAGAAGGACTTTAAGCCCGTTTTGGGGACAGCGCTAGACGCATCTTGACCGCAAACACACCTTAAACAAAACTTCAACTCCGGAAATATATACAGGTGTAAAATAAACCCCGAAAGCAGTGAGAGACAACAAGTTTTTTGGTTGATGCACTCATTTTTCTCACATGAACCTTCTCTAGACTCTGGAGAGTCAGAGCTTGTAGCGTTTGACTATAAATTATTAAGATGATGCATTTTCAGTTTGCAAAAGCTCACCTCAGTTCGATGCTCTTTGAAATGTTCTTGCCGAATTTTTTTCTTAGCAAGCTCAGCACTCTCTCTGCAATGTCTTTTGGAGCTCCCATTGGAGCTAACGATTGGACCGATAGGGTCTGGAGTGTTTTTAGGTTTCAACTCAGACGAAGAAGAAGAGTTGCTGCTCTCACTGAATTCCCGCGTAGACTGACTTTGTGTAGAGCGCTTTTGAGGTTTTTCATCCTTAATAACATGTATAAAATATGTATATGTCAAAGACAATCTTTAGTGTTTTTACCATTTTGAGGCCTGTAATTCTGCATATATGCTGCTAAGAAGAGCTTTGAAGATAATAAAAAAAATTAGAAGTTTGCTTTGATGCAATTCATGAAAGTAATTTTTAATTTTTAATTATGTGCACAGAAAAACTATTGAAACTAGCAAATATAATTTCAAAGCTAATAGAGGAATAAATATAAGTCGCCATATTTGCTTCCAGTGCCAATTACCATTATTTTGCGCCTTTTCGAATGTGTTTTTGTCGTTTCACTTTGGATTGACGGATCTCTCTCCTCAAGAAAAAACTGTTCAAAATATATCTGTACAGTCGACGCTACTATTAACGTGTACCCTAAAAGTTGGCTCCCCAGCTGGTTCCGACGGTTTGTTTACCACAATTTTCGGAGCCTTTTACCTGCTCGAATACTTATATTTCTAAGCCAAAACATATCTAGGATTCCGAATCTGAAATTTGTTTTTGTGCAACTCAACAACTTCGCTTTTAAATCCAAAATTTTGTTTTCAAAATATCCGAAATATTTTGTAAAATAGCATATTTTAATGAAAGAGTTGGCCTTTTTAAGGCAAACTTATTGAGTTGCACAAAAACAAATTTCAGATTCGGAATCCTTGATATTTTTTGGCTTAGAAACATCAGTATTCGAACAGGCAAAAGACTTAGAAAATTGGGGTAAACAAATCATGGGACCCAGCGGGGGAACCAACTTTTAGGGAATACCTTGATGGGAGCGTCGACTTTATTGAAATATATGCATCCGTGACGGGCTAAAGCTAAACCTTAACTCTTATTACAATTCTACATGTAGTAAAATCATTCAAAATGATTTTTGAAATTGCCAGAAACAGTTTTTTAAATAAGGTTTGATCGGTTGAATCAGAGCTTATTCCTTATAAACCATGCGCAATCCACCATTTTGAGTAGGATGGAATGATTTGCTGGGTGATCCCTTAAAACTCGGGCAGTGTACATCCATCTGGGGTAAAGGGTTGGATACCCAGATAGTGGGGTGATGGCGGGAAAACTGCTGTTTTGGTCTCTAAAAACCGTGTTTAGCGAATTTTTATGAGTAAGGCACCATGGTTTTTTCACACTGACGTTGATCCCTCAAAACTCAGGTACTCCATCTGACTGACTACCCCGTCTGGGTTAGGAGGGCTTACCTACCTCATTTTCTAAGGTTAAAAAGGACTCGGGTTTTAGTTCCTTTAAATCTTGCTCAGCTCATCAATCTAGGCAGGCTAGCATGGTTTGCTGATCTGTTTGGTAAGACTTCCAAAATCCCGGAAATTCCAATTGGACATACATACGGAGGAGCAATGGGTAACTCAACTAATGGAGGTGTGGTCCATAAAGTTTTAGGTCCTTCAAGGTGTATTCAGCACATCATTTTAAGCAAGCTAGCACGGCCGGAAAACAAAAGGAACTAGAAAAGCGTCGATGTAGGCCAGAAAAGGTATGCACCATTGATTTCCAGAAAATTTATAAAAACAGAGCTTTTGATCTTTACTTCTAAAAATTTTCTTTCTGGGAAAAATATTACGAACCCAGCCCTTGTAACGAAAAGTGCAAAAAAGACAAATGTGACAATTGACTCCTTCGTCAAAAACTACGTCCAGATGTCGAGTGATGTTGCACTATAAGTAAGAAAAGAAAAAAAATCAGAATCTAACTTTACCTTTAACTAGGTCAATAGGTAGTTTAAAGTTAAAGTTAGAGCTAGAAATTTTGAACGGGAAATCGAACATGTACACACCATTATAAAGTTAATTTTTGAAGTTTGGAGTTAAAGTTCGAGCTTTTGAGCCACATGCACCAATATAATGGGCATATCAAAAACTTTAAACTTTATCTCTAATTCTATGCACAATTCTCTAAGCTTAATTCCAACCTTTAACTTTATAATGGCGCATACGGGTAGTGATTAATAATTGTTTTTGTACCAAATTTCGCTCCTTCGTTCCTCATAATGCCAGTTATGAAAAGGCCAGTAAAATATGGTAGGAAAATAAATATATATGGTAAAAAATTGTTTGGAACAGAAAAAATTATTGACCGAAATATGTACTTTTAGAAGGGAAACTTATTAGAAGGATAACTTGTTGGATCTTTAATCCTTTTATAAACAAATAGGTTGCCATAGTTCCATTCGGTTTCATAACTGCTATCCAAATAATTGGTTGAAAACGACAATTTTGGATGCAAGATTAGCCATTTTTCGATTTCTTTTATGTACTTACTCTCGTGCTATGTACTTTGTGTGTACTTGATCTTAGTGCACTCTTAATCTTAGTTAATACAACCCAGTCTGTCTAGCCAGGCCCGCCTAGTGATTAATTAGCTACTTAAGCAATTGCTTTTTTTCCTCCAGAGCTCATTATCCAGCGTTCTGATCCCGATTTTCTAATTGAAAGAATCTACTTTATTGCTGGCTTTTTTTGGTGCTAATAAACTCTTTTTTAGTGAAAGTGCACATATCTTCAAATCCCTATTTTGCTTTTGACAAGCTCTGTAAATTTTATTGAAATGAGGTTTATTTTGAGCTGCACTATTTGTGCAACATAAATAAATTTGAATTTCTCTTCGAATTATGAAGGACTCTTTCAAAGAGTTGGCGTGTTCCATTTCAAATGTAAGTTTCCAATCAGTTTATTCGATTTAACAAGCATATTATTTATTAATTTTCTTTTATTTAAATAAAGATGGAAGGTGACATTGAAATTGTAGAGGAAGTTGTGCGCGTAAAAACAATCATTTCTAAGGTAGGCATTTTGTGACGTTGAAAATAAAATTTACCTCCAAACTTTAAGAACAAGGATATTGTGGAAGCTTGCGACAACCTGACTTGTATACAGACAAAAAGACGTGATGAGCTAGAATTAAAAGGGCTTGTTAACAGCCAACAGAAGTTGAAAGCTGAATTAGCTGATCTCTTCCGATCCAAGGAACAATACAAGCGCCTTATTAAAAAAATAAGGCAGGAAAATGAGCGGCTAAAATCCGAACTAAACTACTACAGGTCTGACAATACTTTAGCGCTTAAAGTGGAACCTGTCGAGGTACATCCTTCTACATTTTATAAAAAGCTGCTAAACAAGCACATCTATTTAGAAGGAAGAAACTTTCGAGGACAACACCAGTTCAGATGTTCTCTCCGGATCAATTTCAAGTGTATGTGACGAGCAGGAACTTTTTAATATTGGGCAGAATCACAGTCAATACAATGATTTCTCTCTGAGTCCTCCTGAGCAAAAGATTAGTGATCCACCTTCCTCGTCCTCTTTCGAAGGGACTCAAATTAGCCAATCAAGAAAAGGTGATAGCTTCCTCATTGGATTTAATGTTCGTGAACAAATCATCTGAAATTAAAAAACAACCAGGGGCCTATTCTAACAGCTGAAAGTCGTCAGTAAAGTTGACAGCACATCATCTTAAGTGAGATACCATGGTTTCATGAACCGTTTGGTTAGATCCTGAAAACTGGTATTGACTGACTACCTGTACATGCCCTTTCGGGTATTGGGTACCCCAGGTTGTGGGGTTTTGGTGAGTCCAAATATGTCTTTAGGTGACTACAAACCATGTTCAGCACATCATTTTGGGTAGAGTACCGTGGCTCCAAGTTCTATTTGGCTGAAATCCTAAAATCTCAGATGGTCCAGTTGCATTATCTTCCGGTGGCACCAAAACTGGTTAAATTCACCCTTTTCTGTACAGTCGACGCTGGATTAAACCACTGCCATGCGATTCGCTACAAATTGTGATTCGCTACACTTTTGAATTTTGTCTACTTTTAGCTGTATTTTAACTGGGACATTCGCAGTTTCTACTCATACACTTCTACTTAAATCGGTTTTTATGAGGCGCCTTCCCATCCCCCTAGTGAGTGGTCACCTGAATGGACACCATAATTCACACCATATTCAATTTATTCAAATCTAATACGGTATTTATGGGTAAATAAATATGGGTGCAATAGTATGGGCGGGTGTTGATCGCTTCGCTCGCAAAGACAGCACAGTGCCCCCTGTTTGCAATGGATAGAGGGGATTTGATAATGTAAAATATTTGGTATTGGTATTTTTGGCGATTGGTGGTAGACAAAATTTAAAAGTGTAGCGAATCGCCGTTATACCGGATTTAACCTATGGCTCAATTTAACGTACGCTCAGTTTAACTTACGGCTCAGCTTAGTCCCACATAATAAAATGACACTCGAATTAACGTTCGATCGAGAAAATAGTAGAAATGTCAAATTTGTACAATTTCGAATTAAAATTTGTTGTGTATCCCCACGAACCAAAGACAAATTTCCTAAGCTGTGTTTCCTTTCGCATTTTTGAGTTGTATTTTTTGTGCCACACTGATTTTTCTATCCTCTGTCTCTTGTTTAGATGATAACTCTAAATATACACTACCGCTGCTTCCTCCTCCGGAAAAGGATCTCAGCAATCAACGATGATCGCCAATACAAGATTAACCTTCTGTATGCGCTTCACTATTTTCGCCGCTGTTGAAATGCAGTCAAGTCAAAATCGTTAGAGAGACGCTTTCGAAGAGCAGGGTTTGTTGTCAATTAACAGGTTGAATTTATATTTGTTATTAATGAATCTTGATGGTTATTTTTAATTTCAGGCAGATGAGGAGATGGAAGAGGAAAATGTTCTTGAAGAAATGAGCGAACTCTCGGCTGACTCCAAGCAAACGACGACGTGAAAGGCGATCTAGCTGACTTTTTGGCTCTGGACAAACAGCTTTCAGCTGGTGGAGCACTTACATTAGGCGAAATTGCTGAAGACGTCATGTGAATCGACATGGACGAGGCCGATGAACAGATGTTCTGGAAATCGAAGACCCAGATCCGTCAAAACGCGCAACACGCGAAGCTAAAGAAACACTTAGGATTCTGCAAGAGCTTATTGAGCAAAGCACAGCCAATCCTGAAGTGCTCCGACTGACCGTTAAATTGGACGACTTTCTGACGAAAAATGCCTCGAGAAATTAAAATAAACAAAATCCGTGATTAATTTCCAAAATAGAAATTTTACGTTGTTAAAATATGTAGGCGTTGGTGTACTTGCTGTCTAAAAATAAAATTATTGTAAAATTATTGTCTGTTTTAGCCACCTAGGGGATGCTCTATGTTGTCTTTATGCTTGAATAAAAGTTTTCCTTTGCTGTGAAACTTCTTATATAAGGACAACCGCGTTGTTTTGTCACAAAATCCACTCTACTAAGGACACTCTATGTAAAGATACTCTCTACACAAGGACGGTTAGGGTCGAGTTGAGTGTCCTTATATAGAGAGTCGACTTATGACTGAATAAATGCTTCGGAGACACTTCATTTAACGTACGGTCAAAGTATTGTTGCATCTTAAGCTCGATTTAAGATATTTTCGATTTAACGTACGGATGGAACCGGTCCGCTGGCCGTACGAAAATCGAGAGTCGACTGTG
>JAKMXJ010004772.1:0-26004 GCA_029339935.1 Anguina tritici
CAAGCCAACCAGATGTGTTGACACCAACAGTGAGGGTGTAAAGTGGTTGAGCACCGTAGCGAGCAACACCCACCCGTACTATTGCACCCAAAATATTTATTGTATAGCACATATTTAACCTAAACAAAAAAAACGCCGAAACCCAGTAGACAAAGTCCAGGAACCAAAAATACCGTCAAATATCCAATAAAAGATTTATAAAGTTTGTAAAAAGAAATTGTGTCAGGACAAAAACCGTTGACAAATTCACCTAGGGCTTTTATTTGATTCTGGCATGCATTGCACTCAGCTTACGTTGGCAAAGTTCGTGAGAAGAGAAAGTGGCCACCTTTATCTTCCTCAAACATGATTTCCCAGATACAGCTCATTCTAAAATATAGACTGTAAACAGTTATGAAAAAAATTATGTAAAATGCCCAATACTATAACAAATGGACGCCTAAAACGTCAAAACATTTGTTTTCAGATCGCTAAAAATTCTTTGCGATTAAGCGCAAAAATTTTCGAAATATGATTGCGATTATTTTAAAAGCTTGCGATTCGATTTTTTTTTCTCTAATTTGATGCGATTTGCGATCAACCGCATATGCGATTAATCGATCGTGAACAGCTCTAATTACTGCGAATTTTTCAACTATCCGCGGATTTTTTATTATTACCAAGAGGACGAAGTCAGAACAAAATGAAAATGTTCAAAACTCGATGAAAAATGTTAAAATGACGTTCAAAATTTTTGAATAGCTTCAAATTTTCAAATGATTTTTTTTTAATTTGAACATTTTGAGAACCCTGCTTCACAGGCATTCACAGCCCCATGGCATTACAAAATCGGAATTCTATTGCAAAAAGTCAAATTTTAAATTTTGGCGGCAAATTAAAAAAATCCTATTTTGTATAGAAAAACGAGTGTTGGACTTCAAATGATTTCTGGTTGCCACATGTCCTCAACTTTGTAAGGCCCTCGTTTGCTTAAATCAATACATTTTTTAAAAATATGTGGTAGCATTGATCCAACCAGAAGGTGGTGTGAAGCAAGCTGAATTCGATTTTTTTTCTGAAGCTGCGCCGAAATTTGGGACTCTCGACTCCAAGCAAGAAATTGGCCGAACCAAGAAGAATGACGCCTTTGCAGAACTTACAAGTGTATTCCAGTCCGTTGACTTGGCATTAGAGATTAAAATAGATTAAAGATTAAAAGCTAGATTAGAGATTAAAAGCTTTAAAATCTGGCTTCAGAAAGGTTTGATTCTAATTCTCATATGTACTTATCTGGTTAAGTTTTTATGCGTTAAAAAGTATATACGTCAAGTTTAAAGGATTATTTTGCTGTCGATAACAAGGTCTACGCTCTGACGAAGTCTTTCTCAACAGCAATCAATATTATTGAATCAAACGGAGTTCATCATGTCAGAAATATTAAGGAAGTTCTAGAGAAACGACCCATTTGTTAATATCGTTAAAAGTTTTTAGGGAGTCACACGCCTCTGGGATATTGTTCATTCAGCGAACGCCTTGAAAATTATGACAAGTGGCACAAAGATAACATTCCAAGTGTGTTTGAAAAGAGAGCTAAGCTCGAAGAGTGCAATATGGTCGCGGAGGAAAAGGGACATCAGATAATTTGTATCTTTTGTAATTTTGAAGGTGCACTCGCTTGAGGACGCGATAGATGTAGCTGACGATTGTTTCAGCGCAAGACTTCTTGTGCTTCGTCTTCTTGTCCACACCAGCAGGCTTGACCTTGGCCGGCTTTTCCTGAGATCCTTTGGCATCGGCAGTTTTCTCGGGAACAACATACTTGGAAGCAGTTTTTGGATCCATGGAAGATTTTGCGATCGACAGTATAGAAAGCTTGGAGCAAGAATAACCTGAAAACAGACGATTCATAAAATCTAAAAAAGTAAAAATTTTTTGTAGATTTCTACAATTTTGTAGGATTCAACATTTTTTCTGTAATTTTCAGTCATAGAAACGAAAGTATTCGTTAGCATCGATTGATAAAGGGTGCCCGTTTATTTTTCACCCCCTCTGCAGGATGCTCGTTTATTAGGGGGTGCCCTTCTAATAGAGATTTTACGGTAATTTTGAATGGTAAAAAGCCATGGCAAAAAGTTTGCTTTGCTTCCCCTGTTGTTTTTTTATGTGCTGGGGGTCATGGTTGTATTATTGGGGTATAGGTCAAGTGTTGCTTTTTCTTAACTCCAACCAGCTTCACCGATTCCACTTTTTAAGTTTTGGTTTAGCAGCACCAATGTTTGTTTGAATAACAATAGAAAAGAGTGCTTGGAAACCAAGTTTGAATTTCTTTTGCTAAATTCAAGCTAAAAAGCTATGCAGTTAGCACTACTTTGTCGCTGGATTCCCACCTAAATGGCTCTTACAATAAAATTTTTACTTCGAGATTTCGCCGAATGGACAACTATTCCTGGTCCAATTCAAATTGTCTATGCCCTGAATTCTTTGTTTCGCTTTCTCTGGGTAGTTATTTGGTTGGGCTTGTTTGGTGTCTTCATTTACCAGGTGTACTTGATAGTGCATAAACTTATTTCCTACCCCACCGAAATTAATGACTCAATCAATTTTGCCGCAAGAGTAATTGAGTTTGTTGGACCAAATTAACACTTTTTGAATATTTTTTTCAGCGTTTTCCGATTGTCACGATTTGCAATCAGAATCCTTACAAGTTAGATGTAATCAATTCTAACCAGAATTTCTCTTCCATTGCGCTTTTGATGAGTGACTACCAGAGAATGGTCAACTCTGGCTATGGTCACATTTCCGAAGACCACTTTGGTCTGAATGTCAGATTTTCCTCGTAGTTTTTTTCAAAACATAGATAACGGTTTTTGCAGACTGTTCACACTCGTTTCCAGAAAGAGTCTTGGACAAGAAAAGCGCTTGTTCTACTGGCAGCTCAGTTGCCCAGCGAAGTTGCTCGTGAAGCTACCTATTCATTCGAGGAATTCATTAAATTCTGCTACTTTGATAGTCTACCCTGTCCCAGGTTTACTTTGTGTTTAGCTTTTATTCCCATCTCACCCAAGACATAAGGTCAAGCTTTTCCTCCTATTTGGACGCCACCTACGGTGCCTGTTATCAGTTCAATATGCCCAACCTGAGCGATTTTCAAACCTACCAACCAGGCAGCCATCTAGGACTACGGATTATGCTCTTGGTCAAGGTGAACACCCTCTACTAAACTCATTCAATATAAAAACCATATTCTGGTCAGCAAGTAGATCCTAGTGGTAATTTGATATATTTGCCCACCACAAATGCTGCCGGAATCAGAATTAATGTGCAGGTTGGTGGACTTTATAAAATAAAATAGGAAGAGCCCTAGATGCTAGATATTTTCGGAAAAATCGAATGTGTTTTTGATGGGTCGATTTATGTCAGCCAGTGGTGTAGCCAGGAATTTCTGAAGGGAGGAGGTGATTGCAAAAGTTGACAAGCGCAGCTTGTCAAGATCTCCCAAAAGTTCCTAAAATTGGCAAAGACACCTCTGAAAATTGAAATTTTTCAGGTGAGGCCCCCCTCTTGGGTGCGCCGATGATATCAACAATCCTAGGTATATTACCACTCAAAAGATGTCACATTTTATGGATTCCAATTTGGGTGGTAATATACCCATGTCATCAAAAATAGTAAGGCCAACATTCTTTTCACGGAAATATCCAGTTTATCTGGACCAGGTCACATTTAAATGCAAGTAAATTAAAATGCAGAATTTGGATGTGGACCCAGCCATTGACAGGTATCTACAGTAGCGCTCATAAAAAATGGAATAAGTATTTTTGCGATAATTTTTTAAAGAAACAGGTATTTATCATTAATTTTTACGACTTTTTTCGACGGTTTTGTGGCATTTGTTTTTCTCTTTCATATGTTACTAACAGTTTTCAAATGTCGTCAATGATTTCCCAAAATTTTCAACTTTGTGAGAGACTGCATATTTTTAGGTTCTCAAAAGATGGAAGAAACTTTTTTGTAGCATTATTCACTGCATTTTTGTTCACATTATTTAGACTTTTTGTGTAAAAATATTTGTATTTTCAGTTTTGCCGAAGAATCAATTATCTAGAGAGTTAAGAAGTGCCATCGTTAGAGCAGTCAAGAGAGGTGATCAAGTTCGGGCTATCGCGTCGCAGTTTGCCATCGGAATTGGAAGGGTCTGGGATTGAGAACAAAACCAGCAATGCTAAGCCGCTAAGCAGAGTGCTAGCAAGTGGTCGGCCAAAGAAATCAAAGTTTCGTCAAGCCAGGGCTCTGCAGCAAAGCTCAAAAAACGATTCAAGAAAGACTGTCGTAGACATTGCCAAGGAAGCCAAGAATCAGTTCGGTGTCAAAATAAGAAGAAAAAGACACCGGGATGGTTCCAAGAGATAGAATAGCGCAGTCACTGGAACTCAATCCGATCAAGCATTTTTGGGAGCAACTGGAGCGCCAGTAAAGAGGTCAAGAATTTAGGAAAGAAATCGAGCTGATGAGTGCAATAGAAGCCGAGTGGGAAAAAATCTCCATGATCTGTATTGTTAAGCTGGTTGAGTCAATGTCTAGTCGCTGTGCGGCCGTTATCAAGACCAAAGGTTTTGTAACGAAGTATTAGTTTTATGCTGTTGTTATGCTAGTTTTGTTGAATAAATATAGTTCATTTTTTTGCAATTATTGTCCGCTTTTTTGCTTGATTTTTATACTCGTTCCACCTACAAATTTGAGCACCTACAAATATGCAGTCTCTCACAAAATCGAATATTTTGGGAAAAATGATAGAAGATATAAAACTGTTAGCGACATTTAAAAGAGAAAAGAAAATATTGCAAAACCGTCGTAAAAATAAATCGGAGTTTGAAAACAAATTAATGACAAACACTTGCTTCTTTAAAAAATTTGTCGCAAAAAAATACTTCTTCCATTTTTTATGAGCGCTACTGTAAATAAAAGCCGTTTTCGGTCATTCAAGTTTAAATATCAGCTTTGGTGTGAACTGTGCTGTTGGCAAAGAAGTTATGGTCACCCTAAAAATGGTGGGTCGGTGTCTTTTTCGGTCCTTTGTGTTCTATTGATTTTTGCAGACTTCGACCACACTAATGAAAGAACCTTATGGGGAATGTGTAGACAATGCCCAGGGCGCTGCCAATTATTACACCCACAAAGCCTACACTATTGAGAATTGCTTGAGAAGTTGTAAGCAGAACCGTGCTCTGTTTGTGTGTGGATGTGCTGACCCCAGATACTACAAGCCAGACAACTCTAGCTATTGTGATGTCAGCAAAGGTGGCTAATTTTACAGAGTCTTTTCAGGGGTCTTTTAAAGGGGCATGTTCTTTGCCAATGGGAATATTTTTCTGCATAAAAAAGGCAGCTATCAGTCGAATTCGAAAATTTCATGCACTTTTCTAATCACATGTGTCCATTATACTATTGATCTCTTTCTGATAATTTTTTCATGTTCTTCGTTTTAGTGGGATGCCTTCTAGGGCTGCTGGCTCAGAAGGGAAACAATAGCTTTAGCCCATTAAGAGACTGTGGTTGCTTTCCCGCATGTGGTATATGCAGTGTTTCAATGCTTTTCACAAAAGATTTTATTAATTTTTAGAAGACTTTGACATTCAAGTGTCATTTTCTCAGGCTAATTTTCCATCCAAGAATTTTGTTGCGCTAGATGGTCCAGACTCAAATCCAGTTATTTTTATCCTCTCTATCGGTGTACTACTTTTTAAATTGAATTTTCCGGACTATTCTTGCGCAAACCCAAATTCATTGTTTGGTGGAGACACTCAACGATGTATCCAATGGCACAGGCAAAACAGTCTACTGCTCAACTTTTGGTATGATGGACTAGACTATGAAGCACAAGATGAGAAGGCGTCTTATACTGTAATGGTTGCCTTACGACTGAAACACAATGCAGCCGTGAATGCGAGTGTGAATGTAAAAGGTTTGCATAGGGGCAAAATACATTCACACTCACAGACGTATTGTGTTCCAGCCATTAAATACAGGGTGTAACAACACTTTCTGCCACTTTTAAACCGCAATAACTTTCCTGGATCGAATTTTGAAAATCTGTCTTCGCAGATCTAGTCGAGACGGAGGAAGTGGAGGGCGCATTAGCGTCACGTTAAATTAGTGCTACTTGTTAGTTATGAAAAGGCAGGGTCTGTATATCAGTAGTGCATGGCTTAAAACTGCTTTGAAATAAAAGGGCGAGCCCTTACACAATCAACATGTCATATTATAGGAAATTTTTTGTGCTTTTGGATGACGTATTATTTAGACCACGTCTATTTGAATTCTATAGAAAAACCAGCATTTATTCCAAAACTTGGCATTTCCCTTTGAATTCTTCGTAAATAAGCACTTAGATAGTCATAGCTATTTGCTCAATTATCATAAAAATTCGTGCGACCCGTAGAAATGCAGCTACGGGTCAGAGCTTTGTTTCCTTTTTGGCTTCAGTTTAGAATCCCCCCTTAGCAGGACATGTCAGGAGCCAGAGATAACTACTTTTCGTGCTTCTCGACCCCGATTTTATGAGAATGCGGGCTGTTTTTTGGATTTTGAGAAAAAAATTTCGAGCCATAATGGGGGCATCATGGTTTTGGGTCAAAAACCCGTGAGCTTTTTAGCGCCAATTTGAGTTTTTGACAGAATAAGGGCTGTATTGGGAGGGGAAGGGAACAATACGGGGCCACTTTCGACAAAAAGGGCTATTTGACTGTATTTGCTGGCCTAGAAGAGTCATTTTCTTGAAAAAGTTAGTTGGGAATTAAAAAGAAGACTTTGAAAATAGTTTTCACTACAGGGACCTACCGCATAAAGAATCTCTGGTATGGATATTATTTTTATGCACCCAGAGTGTTCTCGAGTGATTAGTCTCTCAGATATGCTTGTGTGCGCATCTCAACCCAACCCCCCTATCGGGTCGCGTGGCTCGGGAGTTGTCATCTGCACACAAACTTACCTAAGAGACTGGTTCAAAAAACATTCTCAATAAAAAAATGCATTTAAAAGCTCTTTTTACCATTGTACTGTAGGGAAACGAGTGAAAGGCCTTAAAAAGAAAGTGGCCACTATAATTCTATTCCCCTCCCAATACAGCCCTTATTTCCTTTAAAAATTGAATTAATTCTAAACTGCAACCCTCTTATTATGATAATTTTGTAAAAAATAGAGAAAAATACGTATGCTTGACAAACACTGACATCTTTCCCTATGAATGGCAGCGTATCTGCTACAACATATACATGTCAATGTGTAGTATTCAAATTTAATTCAATTTAGCACAAGTATATCTCCAAACAAGATCTGTCATAAAAATTAAAAAATGGACTACGGAAAATTTCTATATTTTCAAACCACAGGAGGATTAAGACAATTTTTCGCGTATAATATGCCGAAAAAGTCACCATGAAAAACTGAGTCGATCTGTAAAGACAGAATTTCAAATTCAATTCCTAAAAAAGTTATTGTGGTTTAAGAGTGGCAGAAAGTTGCCCTCTGTAAAATTGTCAAACATTTTTAGTTGACTCAAGCGTCTAACGATCTTGGAGGAAACATGGGAGTTTGGCTGGGAATCTCTGCAATCTCTGTGATAGGTAGGGGGATAGTTTGGTGTAACCTAGTGTTGCGTAAAAAACGGTCCGAATCTTTTCGGGGAATAATCTCGGTCCGAATGTTTGCCTTGCTCACTCCGAGATTTCAGTATTTTTTGTCAACAATATAAACGCAGTTAAGAGATAATGCCAAATGAATTTGAAGCTGAAGAGAAGTCGATCCCTGAAGACAGAATTTCGAGATCGAGTAAAGAAAAAAGTTGTGGCCGTTCAAAATACTGGGAATTTCTTGAGAAACCTCATACTATGGATTGTGGCCCCTTTTAAAAAATTAAAAATTCTTTCTGTCAAATTTAATTTGTACCAAAAATAATTTTTTCTTTATCGAATAATTTTTGTACTAAATCGTTTCTGTACCAAATTTAGTTTATTTTTTTTGTGTACCACATTTAACTTTCTTGTACCAAATTTGGCAAAAGACCCTCCATATCCATTTTTGATCAAACGCCTTGCCCGGATTCATCTCACAGGCGAGTCCGCACGCGCCTACCTATTTTGATCCTGTCTTGACACTCTACAAGCCGCATGTAAACTCAAATTGTTCCAATTTTTAATGTTTGAGTGAAAGAGCACCACGTGCATTATAAGGAACCATCAAGTCAATATTAGGAATCAGGCCCCAAAATGAAACAAATCCAATACTAGACCAAAAACGTTCTGAAAATTACGTTGATCAAAAATCAAAATGATTTCAAATCTTAAATGAGATTTTTCTTCTGTGAAAAAAACCGTCCCTGCCAATTCAAACTTGCGAAATATGCGCTGAAGGTTGCCGGCAAGTCCCTCTAACTGTTCGTCTATTTCTAGAAGTCATTGCATTAATCATAATGATTATTTTGTTCCTTGCATATGGAAGAAAAGTTAGGATTTCACCGAGTCAAGAAGAGCTGGATGAAGATATTCGATACAAAGTAAAATATTGTATTTGGTAGCCGAGCTTATATTTACCCGTTTAGAACATTCAAGATCTCAAAGAAGAACTTGACAAACACAAAAGAATAGATGACCGTGTCCGTAAACAAATTGAGGCAACTATAAAACATGATTTTCCACCAATTGACAGTAATTCAAAAACTTCAGAGACAAAACAGAGATGCCGCCATCAAGAGGGAACAGCTAAAGGTGCAGATCGGCAGAGCTAGAGAGATGGCTTCCCTAGCTGCGGCTAAATTACAGGCTGCCCAAGCCACATCCGCCCAAAATCCCAGCGAAGTGGCCGCTTTAGCTGCCCTTGCTAATGCAAATGCAGTCAACAATGCGACTTCAAAATATTTGAAACAGTTGCAGCAATCATATTCACAATTATAAGCTGGGGTGGGTATAGATAGGGACTTGGCTGCAACCTGCTTTCCAAATACTACTTTACCACTCCAATTTCATACCTCATAGATCCACTTCAGTTGGCCGTATATTCTCAACCCTTAAAAAAACACGAAAACAAATAAATGACAAAAAAACACCCAATCCTTTATATTGCACAACATAGCAAATAGACAAAACTATCACCCGCAAATTTATCTTACTTCCATCTCTTCCTCTTCGCACTGCCAAACATACAGATTTTCGCCAGCAACTGAGAGAAGTGATTGTCTTGAAGGATGGGTCGCCACTGAGTGCACATACTTGACCCCTGGATGAGACATCTTCGCAACAACTTTCGTACTGACCAAGTCCCAAATGTATACCAAACCCTCCTCAGAACCACTGACCAGCTCATTGCCTGAAGAAAGTATACCCGCCTCTATTCGAAACTCCGTGTTTCTATGACCAGAGTAACTAAAATGACTTTCTATCATACAAATAAAAGTCTTAGACTTATCTGGAATTAAATAAAAAACATACTCTGCTAGTAGTTGGCCATTAACTTTTTCAATCAGTCTGATTGGGTGTTTCATTGTAGAAGTTAAGATACACTGGTTGTCAGCTGTTAAATGCACATCTGTGACGGAATCTCCTAAGGGCATTTGAATTCAAAACGACAAGGATTAAAATAAAAAAAGCAACAGTACCCATGAAATCGACGAAGAGTCTGCCCTCTCGAATGTCGTATAACCTTAATGAACCGTCTGCAAGCGATAAAATTTTTATTCCCAAAGGGGAAACAGCTAATACCCGCCGAACCAGTAACAATTTCGAAGGCATTCACATCAATGCAGAGCACACTGTCCGTAGCTTCGTCCAGTTTCTAAACGTCCAAAATTTTCAAACATGTCTAGTCATCCAAATCACCTGAATTGGAGGACCGCGTGATCGAACATCATAGCAATTGACTGTTCCGTCCTGCGAAGCCGACAATGCCAATGAAGAATCTTCATTGAAGGCGACGGCATTGATGGCCCCGCCATGATCTTTCCAGCGTTTCAACATCTTCCCAGTCTCAACATCAAAAATAGTAGGCGCTTTGTCCCTTCCACCAGCCAAAATCATGGAATTGTCACTGGACCCTGAACATCGTTCACAACTTTTAAAGTTATTAAAGCTGACTGTGCAAAACTGGTCACTAGAAATGTGGGCTCTATATGTGTTGGGGTTGCCCGAGAAAAATACGCCTTGGTCCCCCTGTGGTTTTTTTTGATAATTTTTAAAATTTTGTCTTGGTCCCGCCATTGTTTTTTTTCAAATCGTTGTAGAAAAAAATTGCATTCTATTTTTTGCTTCGCCAAAAATCTGCTTTTCAAAAAATGAAAGATTCATCGATTTCAATACAAGCAGGGAAATCGCATTCCTCAAGATCAATCTCCAGTAAATCTTTACTTTCGACATTATTACAAGCATCAAATGGTTGGCTCAAACAAGGTTGCTTCAGAATTAAAAAATGTGTAACAAACGCGGATTTTCCATGCATCTTCCCCAGTACAAACATCTTATGATTCGGCACAAGAAGAAGACAGGAGGAGGATCTTCAAAATGGGTCAAAATTCCATCGCCGTATTGTTGGTTACCGGTAGCTTCTAATGCACACTAACAAATTGAGGGAATGTGGGAACCTAAGAAACACAAAATCAAACGCCACCGGGGAAATAGTGAGTAACATCTCAAGAGATAAATTAGCAAAGGAGTTTCCCGTTACAATAATAAATTCCATGAAAATGAATCCTTTTAAACATATCGCTGATGTCATAAACAGCATGGTATTTGAATAGACGTTGCTATTGATATTTTTCGTAGCGAATAAAAATAAGAATTTGAAAAAAATAATAGGTGGATCCAGGCAAAATTTAAAAAATATATAAAGAACAACACGGGGTCCAAAGCATAGTCGGGACTAAAACACAGTATTTTCTTCGAGGGCAACATCCAACACATATAGAGCCGAAATGCGTGTCATGGGTTGCCTAATGGATAGGGAAAATAATTAGTAAGTCTGAAACTGGTCTTAAGGCTGTAATCGCTGATTTCAGGCTGCTTATTGTTCTTGGGAGTTGTTAGAAACACTTTTAGGTATGTTCAGGCAATAAAAAGATTTAAAGATCCCATTGCAGATCCCATACAAGAAAACTTGCAGAGGGCACTCTCGCCAGAAAATGCGAGTTTTAAATGAAAAATGTTAAATCGCGAGCAACATACCATAAATGATGAAACGTGCGAAATAACCAACATTATAGCCAAAACAGACAAATCTTTTTGTATTAAAGCTAGCATTAGAAATAAGTCGAAATGAAAAATCTAGAACTGCATCTTAGACCCACACGGCAAGAAAGTTGCGATATTCGCACCAGTTCAGTTTAATCAAAGAAAATAAAAAATGCAAGACCTTGGGCATCCAGTATCTCTCCCCCACATCCGGCATAGCTAAAATTTTGCATATGATAACAGAATACAAAATCCTCTGGAGCCACCTTTTCAGAATAACTGGCCTGAATGGATTCCATAGCTTTACTGATTTATCACTCCCACCTAGAAAAAACAGAATCTTTGTTGTGACTGCCAACAACTTAAATCTTTTGCCGGCATTACCCGTAATGCAGTAATTCCCATCAACTGAAAGTAATTTACACATATAAAACGGCGTTTAAAAAAGTCGAAGAATAAAAACCTATAGTTCCAGAGTCTTACCGTTAAAGCGAACTGATCTTACCGCAGACTGCTCACAGTTGAACGACTTAAGCAACTTAGTTGGCAGACTCATCTAACTCACAAATTATTGGCCCGAAGAAAAGAACAGACCAAGAAAAAAATGTACGACGACGGAATAATAGAAAAGTCCATAAAGCGAATACTTCACAATTAGCCACAATAGGTTTATTGAAACTCAAAAACAAGAACAGAGGCAGAGAAAAGAAGGTACCATGGCAAAGATACATTTGAATCAACGTCCATACCTCTTCGAAGCCAATGGACAGCCGTGACAATAAAAGTGCTCGATGTGAAGAGTGCTGGGACCACTATACATTTCGGCAAAGTCAGCCATTCTGCAAGAGATAAAGTCAAATGCATCCATGTTTTCTGCCTTGGGAAACAGCCTAAAAAGGTAACTGAGTTCTGGAAAAACAATTGTAAAATAATATTTACCTGAGACATCTACCACACCTTTGCAACCAATCTCTCATGTCTCTTTCGACCATTCGCGGCAGAACTTCACCATCCGTTGGTATTCTAGAATATAAGATAGAAAATCCTTCAGGTGAAAACTTAAATATACCTTTTGTTCAGAACAGCAGCTGCCGCAATGCTGCACAGAGTGGGCACCTGATTAAAGCCCATCAAACGTCTTCGCCTGGAAGGAGCCTGCAACGCTGGGTTCATAGACACATCGAGGCGGTTAAAGCCACGACTACTTCTTCCAAAGCACTGATTTCTTCCCACAAGAAGGCAGGCAGGGAGAGCTAACAAGCGATTTTTAGAAACATCCAAACATTCCAGGTTTGGCAGTAAGCACATCTGAAAATAGCTCCCACATTGAAAGAATTATACAAACACAAAAAACTTGCATCCTCTGGCAATTCAGACAATAAATTTCCAGATATTGACAATATTTGCAGGTTGTAAAGGCGCGAAATTCTGTTGGGAATATCTTGTAGCTTATTTTCGCTCAAATCGAGGCTTTGTAGACTTGAAGGTAAGGCATCAAACAAAGAATCCTTCAAAACAGGCGAATAGAAACCAAGATCAATTTTGAAAACAAACCGGTAAGAATTCAAATCCGTTATGGCTTAAGTTCAAAGTAACTAATTTGGACAGACGACTGATAGTTCCAAACTTCTTCCATTCGAATGGGCACATTTCACCCAGACGATTGTTCGAGATATCAAGATGCACCAAATCCTTCAGCGTAAACCATCGGAGATCGGCCGACTTTAATCTGGTACCCGTTATACGAAGCTCGACAAGACTGGTTGGAAAGGCTGAGTCTCCACGAGGATATTCTTCCCTACATGTAATGTCCATTTTGCGCCTTCGAGCTTCAATTACTGTCCGACTAAAAAAATACATATCCAACTACACAAGAATTAAAGATGAAACCTGCAATCAGCTTCCACTTTTTCAAGTAACTGCACTTTCTCCAGGATATTGTGGTCGAGAACTTTCTGAAGTCCAGCCATAAAATCATCCAATTTTCGAGGATCTGCCTAAAAGTCGAACATTTGATATATTTTAACCAAAGACTACTAAGATTACATCCGAGATAAATACCGATAAGGGCGGCCGGCTAAAGATAATGGTTGCTTTATTTGAATTGGTCAGACGAATCATTCGTTGCACTGTTTTCTTGTTAATCTAAAGTACACTATTTGAAACAGGTGTGGCAATTATGTCACAGCTATATCGAGACTACCGAAAATTTATCTTCTTTACTTCTTGTTTTTACCAAGAGAAAGAATTTTTCAACATCATCCAGCATCCTCTTTTTTCCTATTCCAACAAAACCTCGCGAAGATCTTGGAATTCTAAAAATTTAGTAAAAAGCTGAATTTTGATTAAAAAATTACCTGTAATCACCGCTTGCTGATTGCATAGCAGTCGAGACGCTGCATTCAATCCTCATCTTGTAATAGATAATTTAAAGGAGAGCCAAACCACCTAAAAAAAGCTTTCAGGAATACGGTATGAATCTGCGAAAGTATATTCATGTTTACTGCCACTTGTCCGTTGATCACGTAACATAATGCGCATTTTGGATCCGTATCGCAAAAACCCATATGCGTTTTAGGTAAGTTGGGTAAGAACAGCAACCGTTGCTGTTTTTATCCGCTACCTTTTTGGGTGCTAAAGAACGTCAGAAGCCGCAAAAAACGCCAAGAATTTGAATTTTCTCTGGGAAACATGATTTTTAATTTTTTGTCGTCATGGTATTTGAACCTGATCAGTTGTCCTTAGTTTTACTCACATTATTTTTTTGTGTTTTGATAACCATCTTGTACACTTTATACACCAATCTCAAACAGGGCTACCTACTTTTTTGAGAGTAGCCCAAGAGAGGATGTTAAGTGGCCCTTCCGCCCTACGTCACCTTCGGGGCGCAGGGGACTTGGGGTTGAGATACACACACAGACATACCTGAGACACAAATCACTCGAGAATAGCTCTGGATGCATGAAAATAGTATGCATACAAGGGCTTCTCTATGCAGTGGGTCCCAGTAAACAAAACTATCTTCATACATATCTTTTTGAAGCATCCAAGTACCCTCCAGAAGAGGTTTGCGTTGGGGGACTAAGGCAAAAAGTCCACTTTGCCCGCATATGTGGTCCAGTCCCCCGCCCTTAATATGATCCACTCCAACCCCAAAGACGGTGCACAGTTTCACCAATAAAACCATGCTATGATACACATAAATAGAGTGTTTAGCCTGAGAGGTCAAATGTAAAAGGTCATTTATGGTCAAAAAATGTTTGTAGAAATCGGTTTTTTATGTAGGAAAGAGTCCAGCACAAAACACCCTCTCTATTGTTTTTAGCGTATCAAAATTAGTTAGGAGAGGTTAAAACACAATTTTCATGAAAATGCCTATTTTGAGAAACGTCCATACGTCCAAATTAAATCGCGAAGAAGTTTAGGTAGAATTTGGTACGTGATAGGCTTTATTTATTTTGACAAAAAACCATATTTTACAGACTCCTTTACAATTAAAAAAGTTTGATGCGCAAATGTAAATGCTCAATAGATATCGTGCAAAGGTGCAGGCGTTCACCTGCCCTTATGTCACAAATTTCAAAATTTTGTCATATAAAATTATGTTTTTTTGCTAAAAAAAGCTGCATAACAACAACTTTTTTTTGCTTATAACATAACGAGTTCATGTTTAATGATAGCCTTTCTTGGTCCTTGTGACCTCCCGAAGTCCCACGGCCGCTGGGTTGGACACTTTTTTACCGCAATTTTCGAAGTCTTTTGCCAACTGTTTTTAGGAATTGTAGTCCAAAAAATTACAATGATTGCGATTATTTTTAAAAAGGGGTTATCGAGACCTGCGCGTCTTGATGGCGAAACCGTTGTCACTAGCAAAAAAAACTGGTAAAATCGGAATCATTGTAATTTTTTGGGCTAGAATCCCTAAAACAGTCGGCAACGGACTTCGAAAATTGGAGTAAAAAAGTGCCGGACATAGCGGGTGATTGAGTACTCGACTGTAGATTTTTTTCTGTAAAATGGTAGATGAAGTCGGAAAATCTGCCTTTATCCAACTTTTTCTCGCTACTTTAATACTTGTAATAATAACTGTAATTATACACATGTGGAGATTCGACACCATAGAATCATCATTTATAAATCTTTAATTATGTTCATCAAACTACGACTACAATAAATTATCAAAGTGACTTTTTAGAAGCCTAATCAGACTTTAGATGTAAATTTAACAGCAAGCTTCTCTAACATTATGTTGCTGCTTAATAGAAAACGTGATTAGGTGAAAAAAGTGGACCGAATTGCCGTACAGTAAATATTCATAGTGCTATGTAGTAAGTTTCGGGATGAAGCTCACGGTGAGCTACCACCGCACCAAAAAAGCATGCATTCGAAATTTTTTTTTGTGAAACTTTACACAAAAACGTTTTTTTAGAGAGTGGGAGGCAATCGCGTCCGGTGAGGTCACAGGTTCAATAGTGATTTCAATGTCTTTAAGTCAAAATTCGAGCTTATCGACCAAAATTACACCTGGTGGTAGGTTAAATATGCAAAAAAGAGAAAATTTCCGCAGTGGAGGTTGAACCTGTGACCCAGAATGACGGCTAGCGCTTATCCAGCAATTTTGAAATTCTTTGACTCAGAAACGTGTGACAACTTTTTTCGGCATTTGATGTCAAAAACACGGTTTTCGCTTGGTACCCCTGTGATTTGGACTTGTGTCTACCTGGAGGTTCAGGTGCCTCCTGACGACGCCCGAAAATGCGAAAATGTAAAATAAAAAAATCTGCCAAACGTCCATGCACGAAAAGACGACCCACAAGTAAAATAGGACCCCTTTCTCTCTATAAAAATATGCATAGAGATGTTTAGTCGTTTCTGTTCCTCCTTTCAAATATTTTGCGCCGTGTTTTTTGTAGTTTGACACACACGTGTGAGTCCGTCTTAACCGTACGCTGGTCCATCGTTCATATAAGTTGGTAAAAATAACGAAAGTTGTGAAAAAAGCATGAAAAAGCAGAACCCCAAAGTCATCGGCCTGAAGATTGAAAAACAGGGCAAAAGCGACTAAACGCGGAGGTAACACACTTCTACTCCGTAAAACTTGACAAAATTCCAATAAAGGACCATAAAACTACGTGTAATAAAATAAGTGATTTGTTGACTACATTGAAAGGGGCTGGTTACATATCACAGTGTAAACATTTCCCCTCGGCATTCTGCACATCCAGAGCAATAAATGGTTGGCTGCGACGTAATGACAACATCATTGGAACGAGGAACACATTGGCGCTCGTTAGACAGACTCTAAATAATGTGTGATGCAGACTAGAGTCACACAAGTGTTATTTTCTGCCATACCTGTTGTTGTTGCCTAATTATTTGGATAACTTTCTCCAGTGTTTCCGACGGTATTTGATAATTAGAAATAGAACTGTGGGCAGCTACTTCATAATTGGACCCGTTTTGAAAAATATCATTGGTATCTAATGAGTTCTCCCCAGTCAAAGAACTCATATGGATGACTGAAAATTGACGGATAAAATGGTATGAACTGGAAATTTCAATTTTGAATTGCTTCTCAAGTAAGAAAAAAAATCACCGGATGATTCAACCACCTCTTCTAAATTTTTAGGCATTGCTGGAGGTTGTTGGGTGGTGGAAGGAGAAACTTTGTCTTTGGCAAGCGAAATCACTGCTGTTTGAAGATCCGTGAGGTGTTTCTAAAAAATTATTTGTCTAGTCACTTTTAATTAAAAATATATAGCTTTTTGATACCAAAACTGCTGAATACTCCGCTCTAGACCTTTTCAAGGCCATTTCAGATTCACTTATTTTCCTCTGTATATTAGATCTTTGGAATCTATACAATGCTACATATTCACCAATACTCTCGTTTTCAGTCTCTAACGCTGTTAGCCAGTGCTGTAGACGCTCGTTGGTGATTCGGAATTGTTTGTTTTCAGCTAAATGATTTGTGATTGAAAAAAGAAGACGAGCTGAACTTCTACTCACTCAACGCTTTCTCCAGCTGCTGCTCCAGTTGTCGCAATGTGGCTTCATTCAGCAGGGAATTAGGGGTAGAATTATGAGACCTTTGGTCATTACATGGAGGCGGCGTATCGGTTTCAATTGCCCGACTGTCTTCAATCTTCGGATTTTCAGAGCATATTACCTCCGAAGACGCACTTTTGTTTGAGGTGCTTCCCCCAGAAGATATCTGATTGCTCTTCAAATTGTCTGCACCTTCCAATGCAGAAGTTTTTAACAAGTTATTTTGGACGATATCATCTGCGTGACTGGACTCACTACTTGCCTAAAAGACATAAGAGTTAGTCGAAAATGGCAATCATTGAAAAAACAGACATCTTTGGAATTAGGTTCAACCTCTTCCGCATTTTTAACAGAAGCAAAATCAGTCTGACACTCCCGTTCCACCAAATCAATGACTTTTGGATGCTCGCAAGATGGCATATTTCCTATGGAGGACTGAGATGTAGAAGCACTTTGCTAAAAAAGACAAGAAAATACTCAAAAAAAAACTCCTGATAATTTAATACCATTTCGCTGATATGTTGCTGAAGTGCAACCAAGTTAGATAATGCCGATGTTCTTTCGATTTCCTTAGTAGCACTTTCATTTGTGACTGAAATAAATTTGTCTTGCAGTTCTTTAAGTTGCTCTTTCAATTCCAAGTTCTGTCCCACAGCCCTGGAAACCGTAGCTTTTTCATTTTGTAACTGTTCAAGCAGCGAGGAGACGTCCTGAAATTATTAAATCAGCGAGTCTTTCTACACAAAAAATTTTATGTACCACATCTATAGACGATTTCACGTTTCTAGCTTCCTCCAAAGTAGCAATTTTGCGTAGGGATTCAGCTACTTCATTCTGCAAAGATTCAATCTGGGTATTCTAAATTTTCAGATCCGATTAATTCTTCTAGATTTAAATAGAGTGCGTGATTGTGATAGAGAAAACAGCTCACCTTTTGTTCAACACGTTTTTCAAGTTCCTGATGTTTGGTAGTATTGTGAGCATATTCCTGTTCCAAGGAAGTAAGGCTATTTCTTAATGCTTCATATTCTGCTAGAGACACCTTTGTTTCCACTGGCTTCTGCTTAATTACTTAAAATACTTTTTCAAAGAAAAGGCTGGTATTTTCGCTTACCAAATGTCCATTGGTCATTGGCGAATTTTCTGTTTTCTCAAGGCTAATTTGAAGCAACCTTAGTTGTTCTTCCAAATAGCTTTTTGCTGACTCAAGCTCTGCCTTAAAGGGATAAAAATTTCAAATTAAAGTATTCTTTAATTACAAATTTTTTATAATTTACCTTTGATGTCCTCAGCTCTTCTGCCTAAAAACAAAAATTATATTTCAATGGAAGTTGGACGATTCTGGAAAGAAGCTATACCTCAACCTGAAGTCTCGAAAGCTTGTCGTTCACACCTGTCAAGCAAGACTCAAAGTGCTCTCTGGTAGCTGTAGCTTGCTTTTTCAGCTCAATAATTTCGGCTGACTTCAACTCAACTTCTTCCACACACCTTTTCCTCTCTTCTGAAATTAATCAAAATGAAAAGTACTAGCGCTAGTACTACCTGTAAGTGACTGGATGACCAGCTGGTCGTGGGTGTCCGTCTGAGAATATCTTGTAAGCTGGCGGATGTAGATTTCTTTCATGTTCAAGTCATTTCTCATTTGCTCAATGTCGTTTTCCAAGCTGTTTTTTTCCTCATATAAGTGCTTTAGACGTGCCTGAAGAAAAAAATTTAATTTTTTGTACTTGTCACCGCAATTAATCAGGACAGACAACCTGGGTCTCATTTCTGTCCTGTTGAATGACCATGATTTTGGCCTCCAAGTTAGAGCACTCTTTCCTTTGTTTCTCAATCTGGGCTGACTGGTTGGAAATGGTTTCCATTAGACGAGACTTTTCAATATTTAATTGTTTCAGTTGTTCGTTCTGATCTGCATTGGGCGGTGGCACAACCCTTTGAGACTCCTAGACAAATATTCTTCAAAATATTTTTTTTGACACAAAGTAATTACTTTCAGTGCACGGTTTTCCGCCTCACTGCTTGCCAGCTTTGAAGAGAGATCCCTCAACTCGAATTGCAGGCCTGTTTTCTCTTCGATTGCCACAGCTAATGCCTGCAAGAAATCGACATAAATAATTGCGTATATTTAAAAACAGCTTACTGTTTGAAGTTGAGAGACTTGATCACCCCCAACAGATTTACTTTGTACAGATTGGTTGACCAGATTGTATGCCTCATAAAGCTCTGAGTAATGTGTGTGCTAAACAAATAAGTCAATTACGAAATTAACTAAGGATGATAAATACCAGAAGTTGTAGCTTATTAGCAGTCTCATTCAGAGAGTGGTCCTTTTCCGCAAGTGCTTTACGCAAGAATGCAAGTTCAGTCTAAAAAGAGACATGAAATTACCTGCTCTTCAAATGACAAACTAACATTTTCGGTTGAAGGGGAAAACTCGGACGGTGTTAGAAGTCCTTTCTGCAGAATCCTGTTATTGTCATTGCATGTGGAGGATGGACATGAAGAATTCCTGCTAGGAGCACAGGAATTAGTTTCGGGATCGAGAGATGTGTTGCAGGAATGCTCCTGATCAGCTACATCTAAAGTAGTTGACTAAAAGGTTGACTAAAAAGTTGCAGTACAGAATCCCCTTAACCAGACATGTCGGGAGCCGGAAGTAACTTATTTTTCCTGTCTCTCAAATCCGATTTCACAAAAAAATTTTAAACCATGATGGGGTATCATGGTTTTGGTTCAAAAATCGTAGATTTTTTGTGCCGATTTGAATTTTTAAAAGGAATAAGGGCTGTATTGCGGGGGCGCAGTGGTTTTGGTTGAGATGCGCACACAAACATATCTGAGAAAACAATCATTCAAAAACACTCTGGATGCATAAAAAACAACATGTATACCTGAGCTTCTTTGTGCGTTAGGCATTATCATAGGTTCTCAAAAAACTAATTGGCACTAAAAAAGAAGCGCTGAAAATAAAGAATAAATAAAAAAGCGCTGGTATGCATATTGCTTTTATGCACCCAGAGTGTTCTCGAGTGATTAGTCTCTTAGATATGCTTGTGTGCGCATCTCAACCAAGGCCCAAGGCCCCTATGGGGTCGCGGGGCTTGGGAGTTGAGATCTGCACACAAACTTACCTGAGAGACTAGTTCAAACAACATTCTCATTAAAAAATGCATTTAGAATCTCTTTTTACCATTGTCCTGTAGGGAAACGAGTGAATGGCCAGAAAGTGGCCCCTATTATTCCATCCGAAAATAGGCAAAAAAATTTCAAATGTCTACCCTTGTTTTGCCTTGGTCCCTGTGGTAAAATAAATTTTTCGTTGTTCACATAATTTTTTAAAAATAATTCTATCAGACGAAGAATCAAAAAGTAGACAGAGGTGATCTACATTAGATTTGCAAGGTTATTTGCTAAAACACCAGTAATAAACCATCCAAGTTTTTGGACCACAAAAATGACGTCTTTTTTGGTTGAAATTTCGCCTCGAATAAAAAAATTTAAAAACTCACATTTTTTACTGATTTATGTACCAAATGATAGCTCAGTCAATGAAATTTCCGAATAAGTCATTTTAAGTTCTAAAGACGTCATTTTTCGGAAATCTCAGGCCATTTTAAGTAAATAACAGGCATTTTTACTTGTAAAATCGGGGTTTTTCGCGTTTTCGTTTAACTTTTACATAAAACATACTAAATTTGCATTTTTCGTATACATCCTTGGTACCAAAATGTAGCAAATTTTCTCCTCTAACAGGTCCCCAGTTTTGTTTTTTAAGTAAACAAGAATAATGGTTGTTGCAACTTCTTGTGAGCAAAACAATCCGAAGGAATTTTCATCATTTTTTCGTGGAAATCAATTGAGACCACGAATTTGCTTATGCTTTACACGCAAGTGATAGCTTATTCGAAAGTCATGAACAACGCGGATCTAACTGTCTAAAGACTAATTATACATACGTTGCAAAAAGTTGAGCACGAGGGCGAGGCGTCAACCTATATAAAATCAAGGTAAATTTGAAAATTTCTATTTGGCGCAAAAATTTAAAAGTGGTGATGTTTTTGAATTTTGGGAGGCCATGTGATATCTATCATGGCTTTTCGACCCAAAATCATGATACGCCCCCATCATGGATCGAAACCTTTTTTCTTAAAATCCAAAAACGGCGGTTTTTCTCGCAAAATCGGGTTCGAGAAGCATGAAAAAGAAGTTATTCCCGGCTCCCGACATGTCTGGTCAGAGGGAGGATTTTATACTGAAGCTGACTAAAAACTGGTATAGCTATGATTATCCGTTGTTACCAGTGGAATTTTGATGGCCGTTGTAATGATCCACTTTCAAGTCATGTTGGTATTTGCTTTGATACTTTTTGAGCTGAAAATAGTTGAAAAAAAACTAAAAATTGAAGACATTTTTACTAGTTTCTTGGCATGGAAAAGGCGATCATCCACTTCACTCATGTCTTGTATACAATAAATTATTTACAAAGCTGTTTTAGGAAAGTTGATGAGCTAATCATAAATAATCGTCAATCTGAAGCAGGGTAATATATTCGGGAGATTAAGCTTTCCACGTCAAATACCCTTCAATTATAGTTCTATCTGTCGCTCTGCTCTATGAGGAACTTCCGGTTGGGACAAAAAGAGGTATGAAAAATGATAATGTGGCCAAAATGAGACATACCTTTGGGGCCATATTTTTACAAAACGATTGGTAGGTTAGGGTCTATGAAAAATACAGCAGCGGAAAAAAATGTTTGATCAAGCACAGGATTTTTCTGTGCTATTAATGTACTATTATTAATTATTAGCTATGACTATTGTAAAAAGAAGCCGTTAGTAAAGTGAGGTCATTGGTAAAAAGAGGTTTGGTATTCTAGATTCGTGCCGGGAAAAGTGCCTAGCTCAAAACTGGAGATTTGTTCAAAGCTTTATCTACAGAATGGTCTAAAGTCATCAATTTTCGTATGAAACTTGTTTGGTCACTGCAACTTTGTCAGGCTGTAATTGATGCCAAGTGTTATGCTACAAAATATTGATGCCAAATAAAGCTTTTACATGCGAACACCTCCATAACGCCAGCCTCTAGGTAACCCCATCTTGATCCCCATTTAGATAACCACTTCCGTGAAAGTTTTGACCCAAAGAATTCCCCTATAATTTCACCTTTGTAACGCTACCTTGTAGCCGGTCCCTAGGGATGGCGTTACAGAGGGGTTTGCCTGTAGTTTTTTTTATATCGCTGTGATGTTTGGAAGCCATTATCGATTAACTTAATTCTTTGACAATCACTTTTTCAGCATTGAAAATTGCATGTTTTCAAATAACTCCTGGTGGTGCATTTATTTTTCGAGTAATGTTGGGATAATTTATACACAAAATGTATCTGAGGCTCTGAACAATATTTTGGTATATAATGAAACAATTTATAAATAAGTATACAAAAATTTATGACAGAATAGAGCAAAATTTTATGCTTGATCCATCATTTTTTTTCCGCTACTGTATACGGTGCGTTATTATGCCAGTGCAAGTCAAAATTAAAAAATAGACACAAACAGACACTCAGATAAAAAGTCTAACTATGGTGCTACAATAAAAATATCGACGCTATTATGATGTCCCAAAATCTAATGGAGATTTGCCAAAGTTTTGAAAAAGTCTTTCGCGCGGCACAAGATTGAAGTTCCAAAGACACTCTGAGAAATGATCATTCACAACAATCTCATTGACCTGATCGAGATGAATAAGCTCATCCACTACAAAAATTTCGGAGTCCAGTAGGTGATCAAGAGAGACTGCTCTAATATTTAATTTTAACACTAGACTCACACTTGACCGCACCGAAAATTTTGCAAGAAAAAGACCGATAAGAAATTTATTCAATTGGCGTGAGGCGACTGAGATGGGATGAACTCTAAAGCTATTTCTATCTGTACCATGTTTCTAGAGACAGGTGCCTTTAATAACGACTAAAAAATCAAAAGTTTTATCGGTTGTCTTCGGTTATCGTAAACTACATATATCTTTTTCCATTCTTTTCAAACTTTTTGTTTGGAAATTGGAAGTTTTACATCTTAATTTTTATGTAAGTGGTCGGCGGTTATGTCGGTGGTTTTTTCTATCTTGTGCTGGGGTTGGATTCCCACAAGTTGACTTTTTTTATTTTTTTCTTTTTGGCTTTTCTTTCATATTTTCTTGTTGTATTTTAAACCAGAAATTTAATATGTTTTTTGGAAATGACTTTTTATTGTCTATTCCAAACCAACTATTTCAACAATTAATTTTCGAACAACTAATGCCTGTGCTACATGACAATAACGTGATCAAAACAGAGGTTCTGTCCACAATACGAAGATTAGGAGAATGCGTAGTAGAGCTGACGGCCCGCACAGCTTAGGCATAGTTGTTCGACGATTAATTGTTGAAATGGTTGGTTTGGAATAACCAATAAAAAGTCATTCCAAAAAACCATATTAAATTTTTGGTTCAAAATACAACAAGAAAATATCAAAGAAAATCCAAAAGGAAAAAATAAAAAAAATCAGCTTATGGGAATCGAACCAATGACACAAAAAAGACAAACCGCTGACACAACCCACTGCGCCACACAAGAAAGTACCTTCGTGGTATAGTTTGAGATGATATTTTTGTAGCAAAATTTAAGACGCAAATTTTTCACCAACGATGCCTCGAGGGAAAAATCGGCAATTCTGAGAGAAAAATCAGCATGCTGAGAACTTTCGTTGGGTATATGAGGCCACGTTCGCTCGGCGCACTTCCCTTGTAAGCAAAAAGATTACGAAAAAGAGAGGAAATTGAAAATAAATGTGTCTAAAATAACCGAAAAGAACCGTTTTTCCATTCATCTTTTTATGTCTTTATTTTGATTCTGCATTAGCTTTTATTAAGAAAGCATTGTAAATGCAAAATTTCCATTTCTTTGTACTACCTTTTTTCATAAATACACACACATGTCCAGTGATGTAGCAGCTGCAGTACAAAATTTCTAAAACCTTTAACTTTTCTTACACAACAATGGAGCCACCAATTTGGACACCAATTTTCATTCATTCACACACACCCACATACACCAGCAGTAGCTAACAACAGCAGCCATCTACTACACTTCTACTTGGTTTAACTTTACACTGTTTATCCAATCTTTTTTGATTCACATTATGTTTTACAATGCTCTGTTGCTCTTGGGCAATCCCCCCGTCTAGCACTCATTCAAATGGGAAAGTGCTTGATCTCCGCTCTTTTTGTTGTAAAGCAGCCATTTGTGTTTTGGTAGTAGTAGTAGAGATGCTAGCAGTAGATAAAGCGGCAATGCAGAAGCCTTCTGTAGGCTGGCACAAAGAATCGCCCCCTCCCCCTCAGACAGGCGATGGGCAAAACTACTACTGTGTGCTACTCGCCGCCATTTATTCAGTTGGTTGAATCTTTGGGTGCTACTAAATACCAACTTATTTGAGTTGGCTTCTACTTGCTAAGTTGTCCTTATTGTATGTGCTTTTTGGTATTTCCTCTCCGTTTTTAATTTATTCCAGTTTATTTGAAGAGAACTGCTAATATTTTAAATATTGGTCCGTCAGTCTTTTGCGTGATTGCTCAATATCAGAATAAAAATTTTAGTCATGGGATAGAGTACAGAATTTTTTTCTGGTATTAACCAAGAACACAAGGGTGTGCTGCTTCCACTCCAATATTTAATGTCATCTATCGGATACTCTATGGCGATATAAATGAAGTAATATTTAGCATTTTCTAATACTACCAGAAACTTTTATGAGATCATTAAAGACAAAATATATTGACAAATGTTTCAGGTCCATAAACTATCTGAGAAGTTTATTTTGGAAATCCAAGATAAAAACAATTAGGCTTGTGTTTCAGACATATACAAGGTAGGCCAAGAAATTGAGCATCTAAAAAGTTTTGACAATTTTATGTTTTTCAAAGTCAATTTCCTAATATTGGGTGCTTAACCCTCGGGTTAAGCACCCAAAAGGTTAAGTTAATTGTGTAATTTTTTCAACTGACAATGTCAAAAAAGTTTTAGAACGACCCCACCACAGGCGTGCATGACAAAGTAGCTCCGGGAAAAATACGCCTTACGACAAAATACCCACATAGTGTCCCCACCCATATTGATTCGTGACCATTTTATTCGGGATTTTCTAAAGGTAAAGCAAGCCTAACGGAGGTCTGCTTAAGCTTAAGTCTAAGGGCTAAGCCTAAGTTTGGGATGGGGATCAAGCAGGTACAATGCCTCTGTCTGTAATGGATATATTGGATGTGGTTGATATTTTACCTTATTGGCGGAGCATTTTGTTGCGGGGGTATTTTGTCCTATTCCCCACCACATAAAACAAAGCATAAAAGCAAAATGCCAAACTTTTTCTAAAGTGGTTCTTTTTTGCCTATTCTTTAAAGATCCGGCTAAATTCTTGAGGGAGACTCTGAACCAGGGCTACAGATTTTTTCCCGGGGCTCTCGGCCTTCTGCTTCTGGTTTTTAAGCATTATGTTTTTTGTGGGGATAACCAATGGAAATGCTCCCGGTCATAAAAGATCCTTTATTAACCAGGACATATGGAAGGAGTTCCCGACCATTTTGCTGAAGGTTAACGAATGAGAAGGATGGTATGATCAGTAGGAACGGGTCCTTTAAAAAAAGTCGAGAAGTATTATGGAAAACCGCAGGAATATCAAATTTAATTATTTTGGCGCCAGTTCGGGTTAATTATTATGGTCAGAAAT
>JAKMXJ010004877.1:0-14730 GCA_029339935.1 Anguina tritici
ATCTTAAATCTTGTGAAAGGCGAAAATATGAGGGGGGCACAGAGGTGCATAAGTACCATGCCAAACTTCGGAAAAGTCGGAAAATTCATCTTTTCAAAAAATAAGTGCATATTTTCGCTTGAGGAATCTTTTTTGCTCGCTAATTTATCTCAATGTTATAATCTCTTGTATAGACGATATAATCGTCTTAATATAATACTTTATTATTGAACAAACAGAATACGAGAATTTCAGTTCCAAACAGCATGTTTCTGGCGAACAATGATGTGATTAGGGTTGGCAAAGAACTGGACTTTTCGACTCAGATGGTCAAAAAGTCGACTGGAGTGGAGTTTTTCTACTTGAACGGCCGAGTCGAAAATTTTCGTCTTTTTGACTGAATGTTCGAAAATAAAGGATCGATTCGCCAACCCTATAATGAAACACATGGACACATAAACTAAAATACAAGGAAAATGTGCTTATCCAGGCATGCTTTCTTGTTCTTAACTTTCGCTCACTCTTCACTCAAAGAAATGACGGATCGAAGCCTGAATATTGGTATCACTTATTCACAAGTCCAAAAAACCATTCATTGAAATCGATTACCCCTCTCCACTGTGAAGGGTGTCAAAAGCCTGGTTGATGTCAGCGAAGGAGAAGTGATGGGTGATGAACTCGTCCAGCTTGATCTTTCCTTGAATGTAGTCTTCTACTAGTCGGGGGATGCTGTCTCTGGTTTTCCAACCTAAAACAATGGTGATTACCAGAATTATATGTTTGGTTGACAAAGAAAATTACCTCCGAGAGCAGTTCCTTTCCATGTGCGTCCAGTGACCAGTTGGAAGGGTCGAGTGGAAATTTCTAAAAAAAAATACTTGAGTGTCAGTAAAAAAAGTAATGCTAGATCGGCATTACCAATCATTATGTATCCAGATTATGGTCTCACTACTAATCCCTAAGAAAGGGGTAAACCCAGGGTTCGGAGTGAAAATTTTCGAAAAAGGGACATCTTCAAAAAAATATTTCCTTGCGCAAAAATGACATTTTCCAAACACACAAGAACAGCTTCAAAGACTTTATTCCAAACCAAATTCGTCGTCTTTCTTAAGCAGATTGCAGACGCCAAAGCAATCAATGTCGAGGTTGAGCCGAAGTTGAAGAAGTGCTTTGTCTGTTTCCACCTTGAGCAAATTCCTCGTATCCGTCCACTGTGCGCTGCACAACGAAAATAATTTTTTTTCACGAAAACATTGGCCGATTGAATCAAAAGGATGACGCTGACAAGTCGGTAGAGATGCCAAAGCAAGTCGTTGTCTTAAAGAAGCAGTTTAATATCGATTACAAAATCCTTAATTACGTTGAACATATTTTGTCACTTGCTTTCCACAGACTCTGTATCAAAAATTTCGTCGAGTGTTAAGCATTCGGTTCACTTCCACCAGCCATACAATAAGCATGGTAATCCCTCTTTGTTTTTTATATCCCGGCAAATACTTTTGCAAAATCGGCTTTGTATGTTTTGGAATGAAATCAATGACTAGGTAAATAAAATTTTAACAAACAACTGCGCAACAGTCGAAAACTTTGTTTACAGGGTGTTCCAAGATTTTTTAACACTTTTAGACGGCAGCGTTTTTCGAAAATTTGTTTCAAAGATCGACTCAGTTTTTGTCAACTTTTTTGGTATATAACGCTCGAGATTTTTTTTTATTTTCGAAATTTCCCTTAGAAAATCCCCCTCCCCCTCTATTTTCAAAATTCCCCCTTTGGCATGAAAAATGTGAACATTTGTGTCTTTTCATATGTTCGAGATTCTTGTTCATCTTTTGTATCGAATTAATGAGAAAATGGTGAAAATCCGGTAAAAGCCGAAACAGATAAAATACCGATAAAACTACATTTGAAAAAAGAATTTATGAGTGTTTTATTGGTCTTTCTCAAAAACGAAAAGCCACACAATTTTACCGGTGTTAGTCCATTTTATCGATTTTAACAACCATGAAAAAAGGTCAAAAAAGATGCTGAGAGAAAAAAACTACAAAGGTTTTTAAAGAGAATGATTCCGAACCCTGGGTAAACCGAATACAGAGATATCCATGAACACCGATGAAGCCCAACATTCTAGATCTATTTAGAACCAAAATACAGCTTTTGGCTAAAACTTTGACTTTGAAACTATACACTAGTAGAAAAGGTTGACGAAAGAGTTGAAATGAAGAGTCATAAACTGTACCTTGTCCAGCTCCAGCCACCCCGATGATGCAAGACACTCCCCAACCTTTGTGGGCTGATTCAAGAGCTTGTCTCTGTAAGAAAAAAATTTGGAAATTGGAATTGACTGGAATGGCGGGTAAAAGCAGCAACGGAGAAACAGCAACAGGTGCCAATTTAAATTTTTGTGGTCCCAAGAACTTTTGTGGTCCCGATGGATACACAAAAATAAGCAAGTATTTAAAATTCTAAAACTATTTTTGTGGAGAAATCGACACGATAAGCGTCTCGTGTGCATTCTAATGCACTAATTTTGCTGTTTTTACCCAACTCCACTAGAATTAAAGCTAAAATACCATTAAATTGACATTTCCTACACATTCAAAGGTGTAGTCGAAGCCGCCATTGAATTTGTCAACCAAATAGGACTGTAGGGTCTGATCTACAGGGACATCTTTGGGATTGACAAAGTCGGTGGCACCAAACAATTTAGCTGATAAATAAATCATTGAAAAACTACACATTTAGTTCTTCTTCACAAACTATTCATAAATAAATATGCAATCTTAATAAAGTGACTTGGTAGCTAGGTAGTTGAAGTAGGGGTACGGTCAGTTCGCAAAACAGCCAGTTTGCAATGGTCCATTCGTGAGAGTTTTTTTTTTTAATCTATGAGTTTGCTATTTTGATATCCATTACGGTCCAAGGTTATTGTGCAGTGTTTGGCAGATTGCGGCCCTTTGGCCGCAATCTGCTTTATTTAACAGCCTATTATATGTAGTAATTTGGAAGTCATGCCGAACGGGCGAATAATCATGTTAAATAATCACGTTGTCCTACCTAAAATGATTTGGGAAAAAGGTTTGAAGGTAACAAAACACAGATTTCTGTAAGCAAAACGACTCAACCCAGAGAACCATCCCTCCCAAAGGTGAATGCCTCTCCGGAAATCCAAGACATCTAAGACTATATGCAAGACATATATCCAAGACTTGAGCGATTTAGCCACATGAGTCAGAAAAGCATGGTGCACTACTCATAATGGTGCCTTTAAATAAGTTTGAAGTGACTAAATCACAGATTTGTCCGCCACACTACGTGAGTACCCACCATTGCCCTCTAGATTAATATGCACTACCTGAGTTTTGCGGAGTCAACTTAAATGGTCCGGCAAACCATACCAATCCACATCTAATAATAGTGGGATCCCACGGAAGTACGAACTGGGCTTTTTAAGCTGGCCGTACACCATTAAAAAAACGCGGGCCTAGGCTTAGGTTCAGCGTAGGCCGACCCCCGTTAGCCCCACTTAACACTCACCTAAACAAATAAAGCCAACAAATAACCAAAAAAATCGGTGAAACACAACAGCGGGGACCAATGGAGCCAAAATGGAGTACGCCGAATGTATACCGCGTGCCCAAATATACAGGGTGAACGGTTGTGTAAAGCGGATGAGTAAACTTTTGTCATAAATTTTTGAATTCGTACCATTACGACAAGTTTTTATGTTTTAAGCGGAGAGTTTAGGAAGCAGAATGGCACCAAACTTTTATTTTTGTCATGTTTTTGCTGTTAAGAACTTTGATCTTCTAAAATTGTCCTTTTAGATGCCATATTCAGCTGAAGAAAGAATTGAAGATCTGGCTGTTGGCCACTGATTGGATGAAGCCTTTCCATTTTGCTGGTTGGGACGAGGAACGCCTGCTACACCCTCTTTTTGCTTGGCCTTCATATTCTCTGGATTTGACGCCAATGGACTTCTTTTTGTAAAACTGGATCAAAAGTCGTGTCTACACAACTTCAATTGCTCCGATGACTGAACTGCGCAGAAAAATAAGCCTTCCAAGAAGTGCCGCAGGACATAATCCACACCGTCTGGAATACTGCCTGGTTGTGAACTAGAAATGCAAGGAGCAAAAATACGGCGATCAAAATTTCGAGATTTTTGTCAGAATTTGGTTAAATTGTTTTGTCGATGTTGTTATCGGTTTGAATAAAGTGTTATGACATTTTTGGTGCTATCCTATTCCTAGGCTCTCAGTTTAAAAAAAAAGATCTCGTCGAAATGTAAAGACTTCAAAAAGCTATGGCGAAAATTAACTCATCCGTTTATAAACGTCCAGCCTTTACTATACAAACAGTGTTCAACAAGTTATTTTTAGTGGTATGGTATGTTTGCCCATTGATATTTATCCGTGAAAAAACAGGTTGTCCAGCTAGGTACTCTCCTGGACGTACCTACCCTGTTCTGAGGTGGTAGTAAAGGAAAGCGTGGACTTGGGACTTCCCACACAAACCTGTGTGATTACCCACGTTTGCGTAGTAAAAGCGGAAAAGCGTGGGCTTATCCACGCTTTTTCCGTGGGGAATCCCACGCTTTTCTCCCACAATAGTAAAAGAAAGTCCCACGGTTTTTTCCTACGCGTTTTAGTGGGAATTCCCACACTTTTTACCACCCTTGTTTTGTGCGTGGAAAAACTTTAAGCAATAGAAATTTGACCTAGTCTTTCGTACAATACAAATTCTCCATTATGCCATCCACTTTTGTGCTATTTTTAAATATTTTTGCGCCAAAACAAAGTGACATCACAAGAGACCCAGACGAAAAAGAACATCTGCTGTGTAACACAAAAGTTCGGTTTTACATGACTTTTAGAAGTTTCTAGGATTCGCAGTGTATCTTTAACGTTGCATATTGTCAGTATAGTCCACGCTCGATTAAGCGATCACTTGGAGACTGACTAAAAGTGATCCTTAAATTGAGATTTATTACCAGCACTTATTTATTTCACTTAAACGTCTCCTGCGTAATTTTCATATGCCAAAAATAATAAAAAAAAGGTTGTTTTGCCAAGTTTTTAGAGTCAAAAATATTTCGACCAAAGTTTGACATTTTGCCTTGGGGAGTCAAAGCAAACCAACCTGAAAGAGTATCTAGATACTCTAAAGGATGAAATTCAAACATAGTTTTGTTTACTGGGACTTACTGCATATACAGAAGCTCTGGTTTTCATACTGTTTTTATGCGTCCAGAGTCACTTTCGAGTGATTTGTGTCTCAGGTATGTATGTGCGCGCATCTATGGCCCCCTATGCTCCCGAAAAGGTTGGACATGCGAAATGAATCCGACCAAGACTCTTGACCAAAAATGCATCTCAACAGTCTTTTTGCCCAGCTCCAGTTTAAAATAAAATCTTTTTAAATAAAAAAGCGTGGGAAAAGGTTTTTTAAAAATTGATTTTAATTACTCAGGATACTTTATACGTGATTCAAAGTGGGTGTGAAATGCGACTCCCCAATTACTTAAGTACCTTGTTATGTGTTAATTTGACCGTCGTCAATTTTTAAATGTAGCTGAACGTTAAATCAGTGATTTTTATATCGAGCGGCGACTGGTAACGAACCCTTAAAAGTATTAATCTTCAAAAATTCGAAAAGAGTGGGAGAAATGCGTGGAATATCCCACGAAATAGCGTGGATCTCTTTTTGTACCGGACCCCACAGAAAAAACATGGGTATTCCCACAGATAATTGCTTGGGGAAAAATTAAGTGGGGCCTCCCACGGTTTCTTTTAATAACACCTCTGAGGCTATTAAAAACGCGTTTAGTTCCTTCAAAACGTGTTTGGTAGAAAATCCCGAGTAGGATACTATGGTTTGATGACCCAATTGGCTGATTCAAATTCCACTTGGACACAGAATTTGGGAGGTTTTCTGGTCTTTGTGGTCTATTTTTGGGAATGTCTATCGAAAAATATGTTTCATGCCAGCAGGAACCGAACCTGTGGGTGAAATGATCGTGGATGACCCAATGCAATTTACCTATCCCCGTTGAAGTAGATTCCAATGGAAAGAGATAACACAGGTTTTTATTCTGCCCGGACCACACCTTTTTTAGGAGGATCTTGCTACGTCTAAGCCCCAATAAAAGGGCAATTCGTGGTGCACACTCCTTGATATCACGAACTTTCCATATATTTTGCTGGACCAATAGTTGCGGAAAAAAATTTGCCTAAACATTTTAAGAATGCCATAGCTTTGTCTAGGACACATATTTTTATGAGATATAGAGAAGTTTATCGAAGTCAAGGGTCGACTCGATACGGTCAACTCAAGATGGGTTTTAGCGGGTTTTCAAATTCTTGAACGATGAGTTCAATAGATTAACACATTACACACTGTGCTTTTCTAGTACAAAACATCTTCCGGAATTCAAATCGGCTAAGATCTGGTCAAAATTAAAATTGATTGCTGAGACATGAACAGAAAATAATAAGTCATCAATTTTTTGAATAGCCTACTCAAAATATTCATACCTCAGCATCCAATGATTTTTTGATCAGATTTCAACAGATTCGAGTTCAAAGAGACAAAGTGTGTTTCCGAAAAAATATTAAATGAAAAACGCAGACTTCGAAGCTTTTTATCCGAAAGCTCAAATTCCCGCCAAAAAACTGTCTGGGGCCAGTTTTGCCCCGAGTCGAACTTTTGCCTTCTGTAGAACGTAAAATGTTGGGTAAGCCCTACTGAAAAATACCCAAAATTTGCCACTTTAAAAGCCCTTAACTTTTAACTCTTTTTTAAAAAAATCTGTGAAAATTGCTAGGTATACCGAATTTTTTACGCTCTACAAAATGGCATATCTACATTTTGCAAAAAAGCCCTCTGGCAAAAAGTGAAAAGTGGGTAGTTGTTTTCAAATGGCCGGAAATGGTCAAAATAATCAAAATTTGGAAAATGGCGGAAATATGTCAACTAATTTGCTAAGAAAGCCCCGTGAAATACTTTAGATCTCATAAAAATATCTGTCTTAGACAAAGTTACAGCATTATGAAGGTCGGACCGTAAATTTTTCCTGCAACTCTATGTCCCAGTAATATGGTATGGATGGAACACCCGTTCCCAGCTATATTATAACAACCAAGTCTCCTATTGAAGTTCTGATGACAAGTTCTGATCTCTTTGGTCCTTTTACATAAAGAAGGCTCATATTAAAGTTGTAGCAATCCGACAGACTTATAGGCCCTATTCCGCAATGGGGGACTTTTTTTGCTTTGGTCCCCCTGTTGTTTTTTTGCCCCCTTTCCGGAGCCTTCCACCCTTTCCGGACTAGTCTCTGGTTACATATTTGAAACCCCCCTTCCATTGCAAGCAGGGGGCATTGTGCTGTCTTTGCGAGCGAACCGAGCAACACCCACCCATACTATGACCTTCGTAGTAGATAGTGGACTAGCCTGCATACCAATAATGTTAGGTATGACACATAGTGAAACAAGCTAGGTCCATAGTATAGGTGGGTGTTGCTCGCAAAGACAGCACAATGCCCCCTGTTTGGAATGAATAGAAGAAAGTTTTGGTCCTGGACTCTTTTTTATGTTTTTTACAACAGGGGGACCAAGGTTAAAAGCCCCCCCCCATTGTGGAATAGGGCCGACTTATATTACCTCAAAAGCAAAATTGAGAGTTTGTGATATGACAAAGTGTCCCTCACAAAGTGTCCTCATCAAGGATCGTCCTATGTTCCTAAGTTCCAAATAACCACCTTTTTCAAATTTGGAGGGCAGTAAATCAATAGCAACGATCTGTTTGGCACCAGCTTCCTTAGCACCCATTATCACAGCCAAACCTACAGCACCCAGGCCCCAAACGGCGACAGTGCTATCCGGTTCTACCTGAAATTAATAACTTTGATGTATTCTTTAGTGCTTAAAAGAAGTTTGAAATAAACTGGCTTTGCAAGTATTGATGACTGCACCATAGCCAGTGGAGATACCACATCCAAGAAGGCACACTTTGTCCAGAGGAGCGGTTGGAGAAATCTGCAAATTTGGGGTTATCAACAACAAAAAATGCTGGAGCAAACACCTTCTCTATAGAGATACCAGCCACAACTGTGAACTCACTGAAAGTGCTGCAGCCCATGAAATGTGCTAGTTGTTTCCCACGACAAGTGAACCGACTGGTCCCATCTGGCATCACACCTTGGCCTTGAGTGATCCTGTGTTCAAACATTTGGAATGAGAGAACAGAGGAACACAGCAATACTACCTGATCTTTTGACAGAGATTGGTTTTGGGATTTCTGCAGAAGTCGCAGTCCTTGCATTGAGGCACGTACAAAGGAATCACCTGATGGTTTTAAAAGTTGAACAAGATAGAAGGATATAATATAAGCTGATATTTACACCCATTTTTCGGACTTCTGATTGAATTTAGAAGAGCATAGGGGAAACCAATGATAACTCTGTTTTGAAAAAGATAGAAGTTTGATCCTAGCTATTCTCACATCCTATTTTTCTGTGTTTGAGCCAATGCAAGGATTTTCAAGTTGTCCAAAAAAGTGCATTTTGCTTTTCGCGACCTATCTTTGCATGGCGCAGTTGTAAAGCATTAACTATTTTAAAGCTGAACGAACGCTCTGTTTGAGAAACGCGCTCCTCGTTCCACAATCCCTTAATCAATGGGATGCGGGGATCAAACACCACGAAGTGTCCACACCACGAAATGTTTCCAGCCCTTTTCTATGTTGTTGTGATATTCTTTTTAGAAAATGGCTCAAAAGCAAAGACCTCATGAAGCTTTCGTTCATCAAAATGAAAAGGGACCCTCAACTAGCGGAATTGCACGGCTTTTCGGAGTGAAGTGGGACACTGACAACGAGGCAGTGATTCGATTTGACCAAGCAGAAAACAACAAGAATCTAGTCGGCTGTGAGAGGAAGAGAACAGAAGCAGATGGTGCTCACCAAAGACAAGCAGCAAATGCAACATCAGAAAGCCCATCGAGCAAGGTTTTTTAGACTCATTTTCAATATCTTTTTGCTGTAATAAAACGGTTCCATGCCAGTTAAAGTGTCACAAAATGATTTTGCCATCTTGTCATTTAAAAAACGTCATTGACTTGGAGATTTTCGAGGGCAAGGGTCCTTTAAATGGAAATCGACCAGGCAGGAACTACCTACACAAAATTTTTCAAATTTTCCGCGTTTCATTGGCCCATCTTGTAGACTAAAACAACATACATGATCCCCCGCTGCCACATGACTGACCCCTTCACCCACAGATTCCACAACTCCGGCAGCTTCATGCCCAAGAATCACAGGAAAAATGCCTTCCGGGTCAAGTCCATCTAAGGTGTATGCGTCAGTATGACTAAAACACCCTTTTACACCTGATAAAAGTCAACAAAAATAAGTAATAAATCACCAAACAGCTGTATAAACAATCTTAAAAACACGTTTGATCACACCAGTTTGAGTGATTGCCAGCTGGAAGACATACCTTGATGCGGACCTCTCCAGCCTTAGGTGGGTCCACCTGGATTTCCTCAATCATCAGCGGCTTCTTGGCCTCCCAGGCGACAGCTGCCCGACAAGTGATCGTCTATATAGACGGGTGGGGTCATGGAGAGTTGTAAATTTTAGTGAGAAAAATATTAGCTCACCTGTCCAGCGGTGTCAAATTTCATCTTTTTTTCTTTTTTGCAAGCAAAAAAGTATGGGGCTGCTGAAATAAATAGACAAAATATATTACTGTTTTCAAAAAATGCTCTTATTTTTGAAGATAAAAATTCGGCACACTCAAGTAGAGCCGAAAATTGTTTCTCCCAAAAACGCAATTTCAATCGAAGAGTTCGTGCAAAAAACCATTGGTACCTTCCATTGGTGGTTTACTTTGGGGAATAAGGCAAACTTTTGGCGCTACTCGCTTATATCATCCCCCCCCGCCCCCAAATCCAAATTTTTTAAGTGTTCAAAACCATTTTTAAGTACTAGTTATGTGGTAAAGAAGCCAAATAAGTACTTAAAAGGGGAATAAGGGCTGCATTGAGAGGGGAAGGAAATAATAGGAGGCCACTTTTTCTCAAAATAGACTCACTAGCAAAAAGGAAGATGTTGAACATATTTTTTGAATACTGGGACCTAACGCATATAGAAACTCTTGTATGCAAACTACTCTTTATCCATCCAGAGCTATTTCAGAGTGATTTATGTCTTCGACATGTGTGTCTCAACCCCAAGCCTTCAAGCCCCCTACACCCTCGGAAGGGGGCCAGGAGGCTTGAAGGGTATAACCGAGTAGAATTATTTGAAGGGAGGGGGGAGGTATAAACGAATAGCATCAAAATTTTAATTTTTGGTCAAAAATTGAAATTGAGTGTGTGAAAACACCTCTTTATCGTTTTCAGCATATAAAAAATTGATAATTGACGATAAGACATGATTTTGTAAAAAAAAATATTGGGAGAGGGGGTTACACCACAATAGAGTCGAACACTTTTGATAGTTTGTTGAAAAAGCACTTGTTGCCCAAAAGTCAAAAAACAAAAATGGGACTAAACTGAATTTTTTAATCTAACAATATCACTTTTTGTTAGAGATGAGGACGGTATGGGACCCCAATCCCACCGACCCGATTTTGGTTTAAAGTCCTGATGCCAAAAATCGTTTGATTCCGAGACAAATTTTAATTGAATTTTTGTCGTTAATTCATTTACTCGTTTCACGAATTCTTCTTTGCTTGTCGTCAATTTGCCCAATTTTACAAGTTGATGAGTTCTTTCTTTTGCATTTACAGATGAGCATCATTAGGAGCATCGGTCTGTTTACAAAGCTATTGGTGACCGATCCGAAATCCGTGTAGGCAATATATCCATCAAATGTCGGGTGGAATTACTGAAGGGCTCTTCGTTCACGCCAGAACTCATGCGGGATTTGCTACAAAGCTTAAGAAAATCGAAGAGAAATAAACTGTGGTTTTGGCACTCGTTCTAAATCTGCTAATGCGTCTTTAGGCGAATGGATCATTGTTTCCAGTACTAGCAAAACTTACGCGTCGTTTTCTGTCAGCTCCTGCTATCAGCTAACCAATTCAGCAAGTGTTTTCTGTGGCCGAAGATATCTACGACTACTGAAGAGGCAATTTGATGCCGGAAAATCTGAGATGCTGATATTTCTCAACAGAACTCTGTCAATCAAAAATGAGCAAGTATTGTTATTAAAAGCTACTGCGTAGTCTTTTACAGAGCGAAGTGCGTTCAGTGGGGACCACGTACGACCTGTGACTTTAGTTGCAGAGTTGAAAAAATCTCTCAGTGGCGCCACCACCTGCGGTAGATATCGTTGAATAATGTCTATTGTTATGAATATATGCCAATAAATAGTTTGAATGGATGTAAAATCCCGGAAACTTCAATAGGTTCACCATGGGGTCTTGACCATTTTTCGATTCCAAACCCCGAGTCCGAAATCCCCCCAGAAGAGCACATGAGAATTGAAAAATTGACCTGCAAAATAAAAAAATTCTGTGTTTTGATTAGATCTACTGAGTGATGACTGTAATAATATGGGGGTAATCAATTTGTTAGGTCCTGTAAATATAACTACCTTCAAATCTTATCTTTCTTTTTGATATTCAGTTGCTCTTCAGACCTTCATAGGTACCCAACCGTGTTTTTGTCGCCTAAAGATGGCAAAAAGAGTCTGTAAATGCATGTATGATCAAGAATGTCGCTCGGATTCATCTGGCAGGTAAGTCTGTGCGCGCATTTCTAACCCTAGGAAGGCTTGGGGTTGAGATGCGCACGCGCACATACCTGAGAGATCACTGAAAATAGCTCTGGACGCATCAAAATAGTATTTATACCAGAGTTTCCACATGCGTCGGGTCGCAGTAATCAAAATAATGTTCAAATATAATTTTCATTGTATTTTCGATCCTCTATAGCTAAAGTGTTTACCTTGGAGGACCAAGGCAAAAGATCATTTTTGGTCAACAAAATTTCTTCGAAAACCCACACTTTTTATCGTCTTTGGCGTATAAAAATTACTTAAAAAACCTTAAAATCTTAGTTTGAAAAAAATTAATGGCGGTCGGTTATATCAGACTAAAGTCAAAATTTGTTTGGGAGTCAATTGTCCGCGAGTTAGTCGCCGGGGTCAATTTTCCTAATTGGCGCCCGAAGACACTTTTCCATATCTGCTTTTAGGACAACCCGGGAAATAATATACATATTGGGAAAACGCTCACACATTAAAAAATATGACGCATAAATTACAAACTAAAATACATTTATAAAAAAGTCCATTAAAGTCTGTCTTCATCAAAAGTTTGGTAGAAAAATACAATAAATATTTGAATCAACAACTTTTTGTGCCAAATTGAACTTGATTTTTTTATCACACTGCTTTCTTTGGACTGATAAGTCAATGGTTTCTTCGCAACATACAAGTTTTCACGCTTTTTTTTCTTTTGACAGAATCTGCTTCTTGTACTCATAAATTGAAAAATTTAGCTCTTAGTTCGTTTGATTAGACTCCTACATCTACAAATGGTCTGACCATTTGGCCACCAGAATCATGTGGGCCAACCACTCTTTGAGCATATTTCCCCTGCTTCTGCTCCATTGCTGGCAGATTGAAAGCAGTGTGTTCTACACAGATGAAGAGCAACAGCAAACTCGGCCGCTCCCTGTCAATCGGTTAGCTTTTTTGGACCATCCATTTGTGTTAGGTTACTCGAGAAGTTGGGTGATTTTTTAAGTTTCGCCAAAATCAACATCTTCCCCAAGATATTAGCTGGGTTGGAAATTATTAAGACAAATTTTCAAACGCCTGTTTCTGGGCACCTACTCATCATTTCCACCTTATCTCCTTTTATTGGGATACTCAGATTTTCTACTTTCATCTAGATATTTAGAAAATGAAAATTGACAATCACATTCGCCACTGCCTATTGTTTCCTTTCGACCTCGGCAAAGGAGCAGATAAAGGAGCCAGAAAAATTTGTAAAGCTTAAAGGAATCAGCAGAGACACAACAGGATACAAAGCTTGTTTTTAGAAGCTCTAAAATTTTTTAGTAAATCTGCTTGTGGGGGCAGGGACAGGACGCGCCAAATCAAGTTGTGAAAATTCTTGGTAATGAATATGAGGGTTCCTGAAACGGCCGATTGACCGGTCATTTGACCATCTTATAGGATTTGGTCAATTGCGCTTTTTAAATTTTTGACTGTTTTGACCTTTTTGTGATATTAGTTATTAGTTATTTCTTAAAGTTTAAAGTTCTTAAAGTTTCTTAAAGTTATTTCTTGTCCAAATTTCAATTCATTTGTTTTTATTTGGATCCCCTGTGGATAAGAAGTGATTTCTAGTTAAAAAAATAGATTCGTCACATCCTCCTGAGTTCCTATGTTGCAAAGAATGTAGTGCTAGAGGCATCTCTGCCGAGTAAATTAGCCCTCAAGACGGAATACCTGAGTTTTCAGGCTTCAAACAAAGGGTGAGAAAACAATGTTATCATACCCAAAATTGTTCCGTGAACATGGTTTGAAAATACAAAAAGAGGGGATTCTTAGTCCAGACTCCTGAAACCCGAGGTGGGTATCTATCCATATCGCAATCCAGGTGGCCATACCTCAGTTTTAGGAATAAAGCTAAAGGATCAAGCAAACCATCGCATCCTACCTAACTCAAACCTAAAGGTCGACCAGTAGTCGAGTCGGTTAACCTGAGTTTTCAGGAATCATGGAAAATTGTCAACATACCTTATGCATTAGGTCAATTCGTGAAACGGTCAATTCGTCAAAAAGTCAATATCCCTGAGGGTTAAGGATCCACATAGTGAACATCACTACATACTTTTGGTCCCCAGTAAATTAGCCCCGGTAAATTCATCCCAGGAAAATTCGTCCGGCTGGATGTTTCTCACTTCGCTCGCAAAGACAGCAAAATGTCCCCTTATTGCAATGGATAGGATAGAAAAAAATAAAATCTGAATATCAATTAAAGAATACTCGACCCACGGCCCAGATGGTGAGGTACCTGGATGGACAGGCATATGGGCATGAGGAAATGTATATGAAGTAATGTGGTGGAATCATAGCTGTGCATACCTAAGGCATGGGTGTATATGAACTGCTCGCACTGAATGTGAGTTACTTGGCATTCATTTGACAGATATTGGGTTGGTAAATAAGTTTTTCGGTTTTTTTCTTTATTGAATATTAAACGATTTTTCATGAAATATAGCAACATTTAAATCAACTATGTATTCTCCATTACTGCTTATGACCTGCTCCCACCTTTCCACCAGTTGGTCAATGCCACTTCGCAGAATTCGCTGGATCTGGTTTCGAAGAAGTCGTTGAGCTAGTTTTTGAGGTCCTCCTTTTCTTCGATGGTTACGCCCCTCATATGGTTAGACAAGTAGCGGGAAAGGTGATATTCCGTTGGGGAGAGATGAGGAGAGTACAGTGGGTGTAAAAAAACCTCCCACTTGAGCGCCTGGAGGGTGGCTTTGACGATATTTTCAAAATGGGGTCTGAAATTGTCATGGAGTATGATGACTTGGTTTCTTGTTTCGGGGTTTTTCTGCTGAAGAGCCGGGTTTGCTCGGTGCAACTTGGATACGTAGTGGTACTTCTCGAATGTCTCGTTTTTCTTAAGCATATTGTGGGCCAATTCTCTTTGAGTTCGATGCCTATCCTCCTTCAACAACGCCCAAAATTGGTTTTTGGATGGCCTTCCGGAGGAGGGGG